>JACGAQ010000357.1:0-158412 GCA_014119065.1 Orius insidiosus | reverse complement strand
AACTTTCATTTTAAGAACTCAAGTTTCAAAGTTTTTGTCGTTTGCCATAATCGCGTTTGACGGCTAAAGTAGGCTTTTCTTTCGCTGCCCCTAGTTTATAGTGAGATGTATTGTGCCCAACGACAGAAACAGTTTTGAAAATGTCATAAACGAGACGATCCCATTGGCTGCCTTGCTTTTCTAGTTTATGGTGACATGCTTTATGTTGAATTGCATTATGGTAAACTGTCAAGTTATAAGGTTTTTGCGTTTCGACATAATCGCGTTTTTAACGACGAAAATAGGCTTACCCTCCTAGAGAAGTAGTATGCCCAAACGACAGAATCAGTTTTATGGCGAAACAACAAAGTATAAAGAGAGGTTTTTATGTAAAGCGTTATGGTGACTTGCAATTTTTTTTTCGACTTGCATTTCGTCGCGTTAAACACCAGCTATCTCATTTTTTATCAATTTTGAGTTCGCCATTTTTATTGATGGTAAATTTTGTGGAGCATCGAATTCCGTTGGTAGTTTAACTCTATTACCAACAGAAAACACGTAGTTCACGATTTAGCCAACAGGTGATGCATTTATGGAGGAAAAATGAGATAGCCGGTTAGAACTAACGCGACGATCTAATGAAAAAGTCGTTCGTGGCGAAACGCTTTATGTTGCAATGCATTATGCTCAAAATTTTTTAACTTTAGAGAGCTTTATGTTCAATTGTATTGTGCCCAAACGCAATGTGAACTACATTAATTATGTCGAAATGCAGATTTTTTTATGATCGACTGCTTTAGGGTAAAATGCGTTATGAAACGGTGTTCTCCCGAACGAGCTAATGGTTATACTACTGGCTTTGTCATCACACTAACTCTTTTCCTAACCAATTAAAATGAAGTCGGTGGCTTTCGGCTCGTCTACAGCGCGGCGGTTGTCAAGGAAACAAATAATCAGATAGGCAGGGAGGGGGGGATAGTAGAATAGTGGGGATGATGGCTCGCAATCCCTTTGACTCTGGCACAAACATCTCTCAGAACTTGTCATAGGCTGGGTATTTTCTTTTTTGTCTTTTCTGTCATTTTCCTTTGGTGATGCGAGTGTATAAACGTGGCTAAGAATTCTCAACTTCTTCAATGAATAGCCTATAAAGTTTAAATTTTTCTTTTTAGAATTTCTAGTCTCTTTTCGGTTGGATGGTATATGTAAATGGAAGGCCGTGTAGCCGGCTAGTAAATGTTTATCGAGTGGGACGCCGGGACTGTAAATAAGTGAGGAGGTACCATCCCGCGGCTGTTAAACGGCCCCTCAAGTGGACGAAGAGGACGGGGAAGTTTAATTAATTCCACAAGGAGGTTCGGATTTTAGAGAGGGACCAAAACTCTCTCGGACGTTTCGGCTCTTCAACTCTCCCCACGCACAAACTCCACATCAAACACACCGACTACCCTGTATAAATCCATTCACCCTTTTGTCTATCCGAACGTAAACCTACACCTTTCTCGCCTCTACATATCCCCCGGAGAAATTACAAAGGAAATGATTCTTGGAAATTTTGGAATAAGAACACTGGCTATTAAAAACCTTTTGTCATTTCTACGATGAAGTTACGGCGAAGCCATTAGGAGGCTTTTCAATAAGTCCAGTAGCAGACTGGGCTTACGCTATTAAAAGGGAGACATAATAACAGCATTGAAAAATAACATATATTTTTAACGAGTGTCTAAATTATTATTGTTTAAAAAAATATAACTTTGAGTATAAAAGAACTTTTGTTAAAAACACTAATTTTCTGGTCGAAAAGATTCGAAAAAAATAATTTTCCAGTTCTTTCAGTTTAAAAATTGGGTGACATCAAGTCGGACGGTCCGATGAGCAAACCTGTAGATCTACTCTTTTTCTACTCCCTGGTAATTGGCCAGTCCTTCACGGGATTGTCATACCCGAGGGAATTCATAAATTAAAAACCAGAGCTAATTAAAAAGTTGTCCCGGAGGCCCCGCGGACCCTTTTTGCTCACGCGGAAACCTTTTATACCTCAAAGCATACAAATAATCACTGTATTAAACGTATATTTTTTTTACGCTAAAGTGGCTTTTATATATTTTTTTTATGAAGCAGTTTTGTAAAACCTATAAGAAATTAGAATTTCTCTATTTGAAACTTAAAAACAAGGATGTCAAAAGAAAAGATAAACGACGCAGGTAGTTTCATCTTCTTTTTTTTCCGAGCCACCCCCTTGTCGAAAAAGGGCCGACATAATTTAAAACACTTCACTTTTAACGTTTCCACTTTTAGCCTTAGGAATCTCATCCCATCTCGTTCTTAATTAAGTGTGACCGTGTCGGAAAGAAAAGTTTCCGTCAAAAATTTGTTTTGTCGACCGGTTTGGCGCGTCGTTCACCCTGTGCGGCCTTGCAAGTGAATATCATTTATTTTAAAACTCTTTATTTTTCGTATTTAAATTAAGGATTAACGGGTCGACTAACGAGCTTCTTTGGCATGTTCTGTGCAAGTCATAAATTTTTTTGGCCCTGATTTCGCTTTCTTTTTTTTCTTCCATTTTAAAATCAACGACAACCGGTTAAAACGTTTTCAATGAGAAGTTAATTGGATTATACGGGGGTACAATTTAAAACGATCCCGTGTTTGGGCGGGTTCTAATAACCGTAAAATATACAAAAGTCAATGTGTAACTTTTTAATCAAAGTTACAAAGCCAAGAGCACTCTCGCCCAGGAAACCGACAAAACAGGGGTGCCATCCTTATTTTTAAATAAAATAGTTTGCTTTAAAAACATGGAATGTAGAAAATGGAAGAATTTTTCAATTTCTGATTTTTTTTCCCCTCTTCGACATGAGTTGAATGGGTGGACTTTCATCGGAACACGATTATAACCGTTCGTGGGTCTCGGTATGTAAAATTAGATAGCGGACATTTTTCCCTCCCCGGTCGATATCTTCCCATTTTACGAGCGTTCGCGATAAACGAGGGCATATTAGCATCCCCGGAATGTTTTATAAGGTGAAAGTCGTCAGGTGAATTGACACCAAACGAGAAAATGGCTTCAGGAAGACGCTACCGGGAAAGGAAAAAGACCGGTAAAAACTAATGAGGGGACTAATGTCCTCTGAGGAAAATAGAAAAAGGAAACCAAAAAAAGGAAAAATAAGTCATTTAGGCTCCTGAGTAAGTTCTTTTTCACTAAAAAAAGAATATAATTATGACATCTTATCAATTTTTTTAACTGGCCAAAGAAAAGAAAGACTTCTAAAACTGAACGCCAGGAATTCAAGTGAAAGAACAATATAGACATGTACTAAGAAGGGGGATGTATTTTTGAGGGGGAAGTATAAGGGAGGAGAAGTTAAAGGACGGGGAAGTACAATGGAGGGGGAATAATAATTTCAAGCATTTAGACAAATTTTCAATTTTTTTACGAAAAATTTTCAATATAGACAAAGAGAAGGAACAATATAGAAGGGGAAGTATTATGGAGGGGGGGGGGGGTATTAAGTAGGGGGAAGTATTAAAAGTAGGGGGTATTAAGGGGGGGAAGTATTAAAAGTAGGGGGTATTAAGGAGGGGGAAGTATTAAAGAGGGGGAAGTTTAAAGGAGGGGGATGTATTAAGAAGGGGTATGTATTAAGAAGTTGGAAGTATTAAGGAGGGTATGTACTAAGAAGGGGGATGTATTTTTGAGGGGAAAGTATAAGGGAGGAGAAGTTAAAGGACGGTGAAGTACAAAGGAGGGGGAATAACAATTTCAAGCATTTAGACAAGTTTTCAATTTTTGTACGAAATATTTTCATTTTTTTTTTTTTTTCAATTTTTTCGTCAAATTAAGTTTTTTTAAATATTTTTTGAAGAATTTGCAATTTTGTTTTTTTTTTCTCGAAAAATTTTCTAATTTTTTTTTGAAAACTTTTTTAAGTATCTAGGTAGAATACATAATGGGCTCTTTGCCCAAGGGATGTGCCTCTCGTAAAGCGTGGAAGTATGAAATTTCTCCCTGCTAAAAAAAGCAAACAAAAAATTTTTTTACACAAAAAATTCGTAAAAAATATAAGGAGTAATAATTGGTGAAAATTTGGTGAAAATCTGACCAACGGTTCGGCCGAAGCGAAGTTTTTTAAAATTTCAACCGTGCATATCTCTGCCATTTATTCGAAATTCTAAATCTCAGACGAAAATTTCTTGTTCAGCTATTCAGGAAGGTTGTGTGAAAATTTGGTGAAAATCGGTTGGAAACTGTGGCCATAAAGTGTTCCGGAAAAATGCTACGGCCGGCCGGCACAACAGACCCTTCCCCAAAAGCCCGACATAGAGAGTATCACAAAGAATTCTTAAGGAAGTTAATAAAATTTGTACTCTGATACGATCTGAGAAAACGTTTTATAAAAATTTTTGCAATTTTTCTTAGGCTCGAAAGGATATTTATGGTTTAAAATAATGGTTATTAAAGGTCGGGAAACAATTTGGGATCAGGTAGCACAGCTAATTATCCTTCATCCCGTCGGATATGCCCCCATAATAATCGATGATAAATAGCCCTTAAAGATCTTTTGCTTGAGGGTCGAAACATTTAAAACTTAGCCCTAATTTGAGTTCATTTATTTGAAAAAAGAGACTCTTGGTGAATTATGGTTTTCGATAGAAAAACATTTCTCTTTGTGTAAAATATTTTCCTTTTGCGCCAATAAAGGACGCGAAAGGTGTGCAAAAGGGTGGCGGAGTGAGCCACAAAAGAAATAAATGAATGAGGGGAGGAAAGTTGCTCCCATTATCAAGGAGAGTCTGAGCATTTAAGACTTCCAGGGTCCCCGGGAATTCCGCCTTTGGAAACCGTCCCCGTTGGAATGCTCAAGTGTCACATTCTTCGCCCCCATTGTCTTTTCCCAGTGTGCAGATATTTAAAGTCGTTCGGATATGAGACGCCTTCGCCACGCAATTGTCTCCTGAAAACAAAAAAGACACGGAAATTAAAAACAAAAACCTAAAGACAAAAAAAAGGTGAAGCTATTGGCGACTCATTAGTATTAATTATATCAGCCAAACGTAGGACAATGGGACCGTGAAGAATCTGAAGAATGGATTCCCAGAGTCCGCTACCACTGAGTTTTTAATTAAAAAGAAGCTTTTTAATTTACGGCGAGGCGACTCTGTAGGAAATTGGTTTATACAAAAACAAACTTTTATATACGATGCGAAAAATTTACTGTTTTATCTCGTTTGCGAAACGATTTTGCCTTTCTCTCAGTAAGAACTTTAATAAAAAGTGGAACTTAAGTCCTAAATATGAGGCGCTCCGGGTACGAAGGGCGAACTCAACATCGGAATTTTTTTTTTTTTTCATTTTCAGATTCTAGACCTCTTGGAGAATACACCCGTATAATTTTTATGTTGAGTTCGCCCTTTTTTCCCCCTTTAAATACGTAAAAACCGATATGCAGCAAAGCTCTAACTGCGATATCAGAGCGGGTACGAAGGGCGAACTCCACATCCTAGTCCACAATTCCCACTCCTTTTCCCATTCCAGGGCATGACTTTTCTGTTGAGTTCGCCCGTAACATAAAACTTTAAAATGCGAATATCTCGAAACTACGTTTTGTTGAGTTCGCCCTTCGTACTCGGTGAACCTCATATTCTCTCGAAGGTGAGGTGAAGAGAAAACAAAATTCAGGCCTCGTGTCTTCTTCGACTCACCCTCCTCAAATTTCGTCGTCCACCTTCGAGTCGCCTCTAAAAGAAACACAGGGTGGGAAATGACCCATTACATGAAAAGATTTTAGTTTGTACATTAAAGGATTATGAGATTTTAAGCTCAACAAACGATCTTTTGAAGACTCTTTTCTGTTCACTTTATTTATAATTTAACCAACTTCTCATGTTCAAACCTATTGTCCGTCAAACGGAAATATGGTGAATCTTCCACTTCCTGTTTTTTGGACCACCGAATCATCTGCTCGACACGAATTCTTTATTATAATAATAATAATAAAAAGGCTATCGCTTGAAACAATTTTATGACTTCATTGATGAGTCACTTTGCATAATGAGTTTTTAATAACATCCTGATTAAGTCACGTCTTCGCAAGGCTAATTTAATATTAAAAATTTTTTTTTCCTTTTCGTTTTTAAAATAATGAGCATAAGAGCTTATGAGTAAATAAGGATTTCCCAGCCATTTCCTACTCTCCCGGCCGTACCTTTTCGATCCCTCGTCAGCTTGATTCAGTTCTTGTTTCAAACTGCCAAACTTCAAAACGCTTCCGAGAAACTTTTCGAAAATGAGGTTAAAACGGTCGAAGCTTTTCAACATATCAGGAAAGTTCACCTCGGCTTTAAAATAAACTTACAAAAATAATGAGTTGTTTATTTAAATACCTACAAAATCAGAAGTGCCTTTTTTTTTTAAAAATAAAACAGAGTTTAAAGGGACGTTTATGTCAAAATTGAATTTATTTCTTAGGGGAGGGGGATGAAAGTGACCTTGAAAATGCGACCTTGAAGTATAAGTGAGGGGGAGTATAACGGAGGGGGGAGTTTAAGTGAGGGGAAGTATAACGGAGGGAGGAGTATAAGTGAGGGGAAGTATAACGGAGGGGGGGGGGGGTATAAGTGAGGGGAAGTATAACGGAGGTGGGAGTATAAGTGAGGGAAAGTAAAACGGAGGGGGGAGTATAAGTGAGAGGAAGTATAACGGAGGGGGGAGTTTAAAGAGAAGTAACAATATAGGAGGGGGAAGTATAGCGGAGGGGACGTACAACGGAGGGGGAAGTATAACGAAGGGGGAAGTATAAGGGAACGAAAGTATAACGAAAGGAGGGAATTTATAAAGGAGGGGGAAGTATAAGAAAGAGGAAGTATAAGCGAGGAGGAATTTTTTTTTCGAAAAATTTCAAAGTTTTCTATTTTTTGAAAAATTTTCCGAGTTTTTTTTTATTTTTTCGAAAATTTTTCAAAGTGTCAAGGTAGAAATAATGGGCTCTTTGGCCTACAGATGTGCCTCTCGTAATGGGTAGAAGTATGAAATTTCTCCCTACTCAAAAATAAAGTAATAATTAATAAGTGGCAATTTTTTTAAACCAAAAATTCGTCAAAAATGTAAGGAGTAATTCGTGAAAATTTGATAATAAACGGATGAAAACTGTGGTCGTAATTTTTTCCGGAAAACAATGCTACGGACGGCCGGCCGGCACCACAGACAAAGTTAAGATCGGCAAAGATCAATATTCGAATTGACCCTACGGGGTCTGGAAGACCCCTCCCCAAAAACCCGACGTCGAGGGTATCACAATAACTTCTTTAAGGAAGTTAAAAAGCAGATAAGAATTTCTGAATAACAAATAAATAAAATTCTGAAGAGTATCATAAATAAAAATGTGAAAAATGTAAATCTGGGGAGGGCCCTCGTAACCTGTATGTAAATACCGTACAAAATGTTCCTAACGGGTTCGAGTGGTCACTTTTCCTTTCGGTAAACTCTGACCATTAAAAAGAATGAGGATCCTTGAAAAAATAAAAATCCTTTTCGCCAAAAGGGGTTTATATGAACAAAAATTGGGATTTTCTTTACTGATTTCCGAAGCGGAAGAAGTTGTTTTTATCTTGACAGACGGAAATGTTGAAACCAAAATGAAAGATAAACTTATAAAAAACACAAAGCGCAGCAAGTTCTCAATTTATTGTATTTTTTGATTTTTGTAGTAGATTCTAATTTTTATGTTTCCTTGAGGGCGAGAGCATAAATTAAAGTGAATAAATGTTGACTTTTAAGATAGGAGAAAGTGAAGAAGTTAGCGATTAAAAGGGATCGAGAAGAAAGTTTTTTTAAATGGGATGTAAGAAGATAGGCCCTTGTCAAGGTAAAGAATCGATTGACCATGCGCCCATTCATTTTTTCTCGGCCGATTTTACAAGTTTTCGTAAAGGGAGGGAGGGAAGCATTGTTCGAAAACGTCGGGAAGAATGTGAAGTTTTTCCATGACTAGATATATCGGCCCTTTATATGAGACATCTGTAGCTTTATATGAACCCCGACGACAATGACAAACCGCATCGTTTAGCTGTTGATTTGTAAACTCTCCTTTCAAGCGAACTCTCCCGGAACGCTTTTTTTTTTGCCATTCCTCATGAAAAGGAATCCCTGATTCTCTTTTGAGAAATGATAAGCCCTGGGGGCTCAAAGGCCTCAAATGGCATCATCCCTCAGGGGCTAAAAGAGAGTCTTCGAAAGCAATTTGTTCTAAAAATTCATATTCTAAGTAGGTAAGTACAAAGACAAACCTCCTAAGAAGGACTATGTACGTGTCAACATAATGCGGTTCGCCATAATGCATTTGACCCTAAAACAGCATAAATCGCGAGTTACCGATCACCATAAAAATCTGGAACTCAACATAAACAAAATAGTCGAAAACGTTCACCATAATGATTTTGTACATAATACATCTTACCATGAAGAAGAGATTCTCGACATATTTGTCGTTTCAACATAAATATTTCTCTCACCATAAACTCACCATAAAACTCCATATCCTCCTCACCAAATCTCACCATAAACTTGGAGAGCAAGCCTAATTTCTCTATTAAAACGCCTAATTTCTAATAAAACGCTATTATGGCGAAACAACAAAAATCTTAAAACTTGACAGTTCACCATAATGCAATTCGCACATCCTCGTGAGAGGAAAAAAAAAATTAACCCCCTTGTGTCATAAAACGTGCTGAACTACAGATCAGAGAACCACAGATTTTTTATGTCGAAATGCAGTTTTTTTATGTTCAACTGCTTTAGGGTGAAATGCGTTATGTTGAACGGAGTTCTCTCTTATTTGTGCTCTGATTCTCTGTCGGCGAGTGGGAACAGATGACTTTAATCATTGATTAATTCTCGATTTAACGTTCGATTAAATCGGTCCTTTGCTTAAACAGCGACATCAAAGCGGCGAGAATTTTCCAACATGAAGATTTTTTTTTCACAAATAACGGTTTACAAGCAGTGTTGACCTTTTAAACCAACAAAATGATGAATCAAGATTAAACAAACCATCAACTCAAACCACGAGGTCAACCTGTTAAACTGTCCCAATAAATACCAAATAAATCGCGAATTTTCAGAATCCACTGACGTCATGATCAGGACAACCTGAGGAGAAAAAGGCTTTTTGTTGATTTTCGAAAAATCGATATTTGACCAGACAAGCGTTAAAACCTTTAACAAAAACAAAAGCAATAAAGAATATTTATGTGTATAACCATAAAATCGGAAAAGGGAGTCTCAATTGACTTCTCATAAAAGGGGAATGGAGAATTTAAATCTCAACTTGCTTGTTAGTGTTATTTTAAAAACCCCAAATTGGACATTAACGGACGATTTAAAATAATAATTAATTATAATTAACGCCATAATCGTCCCGAAAGGGTTCTCCATTCGAAATAATATAAAACCGCTTTTAATTAGCCCTGGAAAAGTAATTAAAATGTATTTGGTGAAGACGTATTTAATTTTTTTTTGCTATTTTTATTTATTACTTTTGGGTCAATAACTGAAAGGAGGGTTTTTCTCGCAAGAAATCTGAGTTTAAAAATAACCAATCAACTGCCCTGGAGATGACGTCTTTTTGGCTTACCTAAACCCAAGGAGGGAATAATAACTTCTTTCGAGGAAGTTGTAAACCTGCAAACAAGATGCCATCATTTAAAAGGTTTTTAATTTATATGAAATAAAAAAAATGCGATAAAAAAAGAGTTTTTTAGGCAAGGCTCAGTAGCGCATAACCGTTTTATTGACAGGAAACACAGAAACATGTTTCAAAGGTTTTTTTATATTGTATGCAGTAATAAAAGATTTCCTGTAAGGAGAGCCTGCGGCAAACTATATCAAACGTAGATATTCGAATTCAACAAAAAGGGGATGCACCCCACGAGGCCTGTTGGGAACGTCAAAGCGTCATTGTTGCCTGCGGGGAGAATGTCAACCTGAAAAACTTTAAAGATCTATTGGGGGCCTCCAAGCGTATTTTTCATTCCCTTTGTCGCGGTAAAATTTAAAGCTGTTAGCTTCATAACGATTATTTATGAGAACGACATGACATGGTAGACCTTTCTCGTTATCTTTTATGAGAATTAGATGATTTTATGCTGATTTTAATCATGTGGGCAGTGGGCTCTAGTAAACACTAGTGGATACTAAATGAACTAGGTTGTATAACCTTTCTCGCCCTAAGAAAAGGGCTTTTTGACAGAAATCTCTTGTCGAGTCGTAAATTAGGTCAATTTATAGTTACATTAGATGAAATAAGAACGAAGTGTCTTTTTTAAATTTCAAATAGAATCCTTTGAGCTCCAGTTTCCAATGAAAAGAATCTTGAATGGCGGCAATCAGTTTTACGAGTGCCCATTTCCGAAAAGGAGAAAATAACGTAATAAGACTTTTAAATTCGGTGAAATCCAAATGTCTTAAAATACGTTAAAAGGCGAGAACGGGGGTGGTGAGAAGGGGGGGATTGTGACAGATTGTTTTAAGGCAATCTTCCCAGTTTCCCACGCCTCGTCCTTTCTAAAAAGAGTCGTCAAGAGTTTAAGGTCTTTTCGATTACCCCCCTTCTTTTTTAATCTTCAGGGTCTTCCGAGACACCGAATTCCGGTCGCGTATTTTCTGATTTTTGACAAATCGTTCCATTCTTCGAGAAAATGACACCACATTTGGGTCAATGCGGATTTTTTTTCTCTTTAAGGCAAATGACCAGGCGGTCTTCGACTTACCCATCTCAAATGGGAACTTCCTTAAAGAAGTTATTGTGATACCCTCGACGTCGGATTTTTCGGGAAGGGTCTTCCAGACCCCGGAGGGTCAATTTGAATATTGATCTTTACCGATCTCAACTATGTCTGTGGTGCCGGCCGGCCGTCCGTAGCATTTTTTCCGGAACACTTTACGGCCACAAATTTCAACAGATTTTCACCAAATTTTCACACAAACGGATTAATTTCTCTTTGGAATCAATGCATTACCTGTTGGCTAAATCTTAAACTACGCGTTTTCTGTTGGTAATAGGGTTAAGCTACCAACGGAATTCGATTCTCCACAAAATTTACCATCTGAAACTATGCCTAACTCTGGACCGATTTTCACCAAATTTCCACCCATTATTACTCCTTATATTTTTAACGAATTTTTGTGTAAAAAAATTGCCACTTTTTAATTATTATTTTTTTAGTAGGGAGAAATTTCGTACTTCTACCCATTACGAGAGGCACATCCCTAGGCCAAAGAGCCCATTATTTCTACCTTGACACTTAAAAAAATTTTTTTTGACAAAAAAACTGAAAATTAAAAAAAACTCAGGAAATTAAAACCTTAGAAAATTTCTTGAAAAAACTTAAAAAAATTTTCGAAAAAAAGAGAACAAAAAACTTCCCCCTCCGTTATACTTCCCCTTCCGTTAAACTTCTCCTCCCTTATACTTCCCCCTCCTTTATACTTCCCCTCCCATATACTTCCCCCTCCGTTGTACGTCCCCTCCGTTATACTTCCCCCTCCTATATTGCTACTTCCCTTTAAGGAAGTTTTCGTTGGAAGCTCTTCAAACTAGTAGGTACTTTCATGTTTGCTCGCCAATTTCTACGATAATCGCTTATTTATTCTATTTGATTGCCTAGTAAGTAATAACGATAAGTATTAACTTCTCCGGAATGTTTTTGAATGCAAGATTTTGGAATGCCATATGGAACATTCAAGCAAAATAAAAGGGAGAGGAAAAAAATAAATCGGAAAATAATGTACCTACGTACTGTAAGATTTCATGGATAATGGATTTCGGTATTATCGTTTACCACGTGTGGTTTTGGGTTTTTAAGTGGGAGTGCGAGGCGATATTGAAGAAAAGAGGGAAACGTCGGCGTGTTTATAATGGAACGAGTAGGAAGATGAGGGGAGAATAAAAAGAATAAAGAAAAATAGTATCGAAACATACGCGGAGAAACCTTTATCACTTGTGCCCCCTTTCCATAAAAAGGACGTCGATGATCGGGATTCTCGGGGCCGTCAATATCGCGCTCCCCCTCGTCGTGTAAAATATGCGGCGTACAAGGGAGGAATTTATATGCAAAAGAGTTAAAGGTTTCCGAGATGGGACCCCATGCCAGGACGCGTCGGTAGCCGAGTCCGGAAACCCCGATGGGACAATGTCCGCCGAGGCGACAACTGTTACGCCCTACCTATAATTCCGCCCTCCGAAACAGACCATAATCATAAAGGTACCTATAAAATATCAAATCCCCGCCTCCTATACGTTTATTTTATTCCATCGCTTTCCATAATGAGATTTTCATTTTATTCATGAACGTTTTCTGTTCAAAAAGCAATAAAAGATCCAATCCTAAATTTTTAGATTATTAAATTCTAAAATACATATTTTTTCATTAAAAATTTATTGTTTGAACAATTTTAAGGCAAAATGTCGGGGGAAAATCATTTTCCTTTTTTTTTACGATCTTGTGGTAAAATGAGTGTGTATGTGTCGACATAATGCGGTTCGCCATAATGCATTTGACCATAAAATAGCCAGAATCGCGAGATACCGTTCACCATAAAAAATCTGTAATATAAAGAAAATAGTCGAAAATGATCACCATAATGGGAACATAATACATCTCACCATAAAGAAGAGATTTAACACTCGTCGTTTCGACATAAAATTTTAGCAGTCTTTAATAAATTAATAGGAAAAATAATAATTTCTGAAGGAACACATCCTCTTGTTATGGTGACTTGCACTTTTTTTTATGTCGACTTGCGTTTATTGATAAAGTCGTTTATGGCAAAACGCTTTATGTTGAAACGCATTATGCAATATGAGAGCTTTACATTCAATTGCATTATGCCGGAACTGCTTTAGGGTGAAATGTTGAACGGTGTCCTTCCCCTAGGTTTCTCAAAACTGAAATTTCAAAAATTACGACAGATAAGAAATGTAATAAAATTAAGACAGGCTGATACATAAAGATTACCTAATAAAAATTTATTATTCTGAAATCTTTCAAAGCCATAAAAAATATGTAATTTTGACAATTTTTTCCCCCCTTTTTTTTACAGAGCCTTAAATTATACGACCGTTAAAAAAAACAAAGCGATAATAAAAGGAGTCAGTTTATCATCCCCTTCGATTGTAAAATAATCCGTATCGAATCGATGTCACACCCCTGGAGATTAGAAAATTGGATTTGACCTCCCTATTTAGAATAGTCTCCAAGGAGCCGTGGGAGTATTAAAAAACAGAAAATGTTCGTTTGGTTCATTAATTCTTGGCATTTTACGAATGAGAAAAAAACGCGGACGGAAGTTAAAAGTCTTCCGATAGGCGGTTGCGAAATGGGAGATGTGAAAAATTGATTTTTGCTAATGATCTTAGGAGAAGCGGTCTCTTCGTTTTTAAAAGTATATAATGAGTAATGTTGATAACTTCGTGGGAAACGGTACTTTCCTCCCTCTACTTTAATTCATCATAATCAATCTTTTTTAACTTCCTTAAAGAGGTTATTGTGATACCCGAAACGTCGGGTTTTGGGGGAAGGGTCTTCCAGACCCCGTAAGGTCAAATCGATTTTGTCTGTGGTGCCGACCGGCCGTACGTAGCATTTTTTTCCGCAACACTTTTTTTTTTTTTTTTTTTTTTTTATATAATACATAGTTGTATTTTCTTGACTGTACTGGTACAAAATGATGAAAAGATTTTAAAAAAAACATTATGTTATTATTTTCCCGTTAATAAAAGAGGCGGAGGAAAACGTAAAATAAACAAGAGACAGGTTTATTTTCGCATGAACATCCCATTGTTTAACCGAATTAAATTGTTAAAGGACCCGACGAGAACAAAAATAAAACGAAGGATTTCAAAAGTTTGAGCGTAGAAAAGTTTTCAGTAAATATCGTCCGTCTGGGGTTTTCGGTGTGGGAGGAAAAGCGGGAGACTTGGCTTAAACAGTAGAAAACACTTAACAATTAAAAAGGCGGCTTAAGATGGCGGAAAACCTGCGGGATGCGTGAACGGGAAGCGCTTTATTGAAATCAATCTAGAAGTCAATTGCTGAGAAAGGACAAAAGAGCGCCGACTTTTGGGGGACCTTGATTGATTTCGTAAACGTCAGAGTTTCGTTTTCGGCGAGTAAAATAAATTAAATCATTACAGGTGGTATAAGTGGCCGGGGTACAAATATCATCACGCCGACGACGTTTTATAAATGGGCCCGGATCTCGGCGAGGAATCAATACACGTCAGTCAGGAAGGCCCTTTCTTCGGTAAACACGGCCCCGAATGAGATAACAAAATATATCGTCTTGATTTTTTTTTTCTTTTCCTCGTCATTATGGAAATTATCTCCGAAGAAAATAATAGATCGCCCGATATTAATTTTAGTCTTATATCGCTGTTTTCGTAGCTCGAACGTTTTTATTCAACACATCATTTTTTTAAACCGAGATTCTACTTGGATTTAAAAGGTTAGCTAAGGTTGTTACTCGAAAAAGTAGTTGGAAAAAGTGTATGAAAAAAATCGAGGAAAACAGAAAAAGGGAAGTCATATGAGGCGCTCCGAATACGAAGGGCGAACTCGACAAAACGTAGTTTCGAGATATTCGCATTTTAAAGTTTTCTGTTAAGGGCGAACTCGACAGAAAAGTCACTCTCTGGAATTTTCGTGGCGAGATTTTAGAATCATCATAGAATCATCATAGAATCATAGAGAAAAGGGTTTTTTAAAAATCACCAAATCTCGAAAAGAAAAAAACATTAAATAAAAAAGGTTGAGAGTAGAGCTTTACCGCATATCGGTTTTTACGTATTTTAAAGGGGAAAAAAGGGGAAACTCAACATAAAAATTACATGGGTGTATTCTTCAAAAGGTCTAGAATCTGAAAATGAAAAAAAAAAAATTTGTCCGATGTCGAGTTCGCCCTTCGTATTCGGAGCGCCTCATATGTAAAACCCATAATTTGAGAGAAACTACCTGTGCTAATTTCACCGGGAGAACACCGTTCATCAAAACGCATTTCACCCTAAAGCAGAAGAACATAAAAAATCTGTAGTTCACCATAATGCGTTTTGGCATAATGCTTTTCGACTATTTTCTTTGTGTTGAGTTGCAGATTTTTTATGGTGAATGGTAATTCTGCTATTTTTTGGTAAAATTATGGCGAACCGCATTATGTCGACAATCCAAACAGTCTTTATTAAATCTATAGGAAAATTAATAATCTCTGGAGGAAAAAAAAATCAAACAATAAATATTTTAATAATGATGACCAATCGAAACCGGTTTAGGACGTAACCTCGAGACTTAACCATTGAATATTAGCCTCTGTTTACATTCGCTTGATTAAATAAGAAAAATGCAATTTTAAAAATGGAATTTTTGAATTTTAATATCTTTTTTTTTGAATTCAAGGGATGGGGTTGACAGGAATTTTTTGTAAGTCCCACGTAATCACCGAAATTGGACTGAGGGAGGTAAAAATGTGGGTTTGAGGAGCTCGATGTCCCATCCCACTGATTTCAAACTCGACATGGAGAACAAGCGTTCAAATTCGAGACCTATCACGCCCCCTGGCTTTTTTCAAACAATCTTTTATATCAGGGTAATTTAAAACAATTTTTTGGAATTTAATAACCGGTATGAAAACCGTAATTGCTGTTATTAATTTATTATTCTGCTACGATCTTTGATTTTTTTTTTTCTTTTCGGCCTCCGGATGGATCTCCAGACTGACATATTACTCAGGGAGCGGTGGTGAATGTATAATTTATTTTTTTGAAAATAATATTAATGGCTTTTTCTTCGACAAAATAAAACGTTCGAAGATTAATCGATCATCCCGAAAGAGCCGCTTTTTTTTTTTTAAAAAACATCAATTTTTAAAAATACGACTCTATTCCTACGGAACAGGTGGTGAGAGGGGAAACGAATATTTCGTACGAGGTGGAAGGAATACATTAAAATGTGAACGAGATGTTACTAAACGGATAAGGAAGGTTCTGAAATTCCCTCAGGGTATGTACATATCGAACCACTACGATCTACTCCGTCTAATTGGCAATTGGATGTCCGAAAAAATTAAAACAACACTTGATTTGTTGCTCGATAGACGACAGTTTAAGAATGTTGAAACTTTAATTGAGTCTCTCGATAACAGAATTCCAGTTTATTAGTTCTCCTATTTTTCAGAGTTATTACCTGCCAAAACCCGATTGCCAGATAATTGAAAAATTACCGAGGAAGGGCAGTTTGGATTGCGGGAAATTTTAAGAATGGGGCTTTAAAAAAACGATCTTTTAAGCAAAAACATCTATGAAAACAGCTGAAGATTGGTAAAATGGTCAAAAATCTCATAAATATGCCACTACGTGTAGGCTCATGGGAAACTAACCTATATTTTCTAACCTTCATTTTAAACCTCCTGTCAAACTAAGACCATCTTTGGAGGGTATCACAATACTATTGATTAAAGGAATTACGTTTTCCAAACTTTTGTTGGGATCAGCAAGGTACCTACCTACTTTTTTTAAGTTCCTTAAAGAAGTTATTGTGATACCCTTGACGTCGGGTTTTTGGGGAGGGGTCTTCCAGACCCCGTAGGGTCAATTTGAACATTGATTTTTACCGATCTCAACTTTGTCTATGGTGGTGGTTTTTTTCCGGAACGCTTTACGGTTACAGTTTTCATCCGATTTTCACCAAATTTTCACACAAATTTCTTTAGCCGGTGAAGAAGAAACTAAAGAGGGCGATTTTTGAATTTCGAAAAATGGCGGAGATACGTCTGTTTAAAATTTTAAAAAATTCGGTGCGGCAGAACCGTATGTCCGATTTTCACCAAATTTTCACCAATTACTCCATATATTTTTTAAGAATTTTTGGTGTAAAAAAATTGCCACTTTTTAACACATAATTTTTTTTTTAGTAGGGAGAAATTTCTTACTTCTACCCATTACGAGAGGCACATCCGTAGGCCAAAGAGAACATTATTTCTACCTTGATATTTGAAAAAATGTTCGAAAAAAAAAGAAAAACTGGAAAATTGAAAAAAAAACTTAAAAATTTTTGACAGAAAAAAACTTAGAAAATTTTTCGAAAAAAAAAACTCGGAAAATTACAAAATGTTCAAAAAAACTTAGATATTTTTACAAAAAACAAACTTGGACGATTTTTCGGAAAAAAAAAAAAAAAAAAAAAAAAAAAAACTTGGACAATTTTTCGAAAAAACAAAAACTTCCCTCTCCCTTATATTTCCCCCTCTTTTATACTTTCCCTCCCTTCGTTATACTTTCGTTCCCTTTTACTTCCCCCTTCGTTATACTTCCCCCTCTGTTATACTTCCCCTCCCATATACTTCCCCCTCCTACATTGTTACTTCTCTTTAAGGAAGTTTTCGTTGGAAGCTCTTCAAACAAGTACTTTTTATCATTCAGGCTAACCTATATTTTCTAACCTCCATTTTGACCCTCCCGTTAAACTAAGACCATCTTTGGAGGGTATCACAATACTTTTAATTTAAGGAATTACGTTTCCCAAACTCTTGTAGGGATCAGAAAGGTACCTACCTACTTTTTTTTATCATTGAAATTTTATGAAACTACATCAATTTCCAAAAAGTGATATCTAAGCACTAAAAACTGTTTTTTCCCCCGCAGATTATTAAAGATTTCTAACTTTTTTCTTGCGGTTAAATCATGTTTATTAGTTAATTTAAATTTTTATTAACTTTCTACTTTAGTTTCGTTTTCACTTTTTAAACTACCGCAAACACATGTTAAATAATCTAATCGTGTTCCCTACTCTCTATCACGGATTAGTTTGTGCAAATGCTATTCTATGGCTTAATCAATCGTGATCTACGGGGAAAAATGCAAATAGAGCAGACTACGTCACGAACTATTTATTATGTACTAAAAATCGTTGTGGGCGATAATTTCTTTTTTTAAAAACCGTTCATTTTTTGTTCCATTCTGATCCCTGAGGCGAATCTGCTTCCTTTTAGGAATCGGTGGACAATACAACTAAAAAAAGTTCTGAATTATTCAAAAGTACAAAGGTTTGTTCTTTTTTAGGTTAAAAGGCAAGATAGGATTTAACTTCTAATTAAGCTTCTTCGTTACCATTCTGTTTTCAATCTACGTGTTCGGCCAAGCGCAAAAGGTCCGATAAGCCTACGAGCGAAAATGTTAAAACATTGTGTGTTATTTTTTATCGACTTTTTATATGTTATAGCAGTTGAAGGGAGTTTTATGCGGCATTAACTTTACTTTCTATGGGAAAAGGTAAAACTGGACTTGTGCCAGTGTTGAATGTATGCTAATTGTTGAACTTGCCAACCTTTGCTTACAACTGAAAATGCTTAATGTCCTCATATTAAATGGCCCGGAAAATAGGATGATATAACAGAATTACTCTTGCCAAATCAATTGATTTTTTAAATAATTATAACAAAAAAGTAGAAAAACTAAAATTATCAAAGTTTTCCTTTGAGTAAAATAGATTATTATGAATCCCCCGAGGCCTAACAATGTCGAAAAAGGCTTTTGGCTTCAAATTCGAACAAAGCCATAAAATCGTTCCCTTTGATAATAATTAATTCAGTTATTATTTGATCTTTTGATGTATTTAGGACAAAATATTGTTTTCTCTAATCGGAGATTTCACGAAAACGCAGGTTGCTGGTTCCTTGAAAACGAGGAAAAAAAAAGTCGGAAAGTGGTAGCGAGTGGGGCCCCGTTATTTGCTCCGAAGTGGGTGGTATTTTCTCCCTGACAATATGTAATTTCCAAGACTCGAAGCAACATCATGTCATCGCCTCTTTCAGCATTCCTCCTTAATGTATCATTACCCCTTCTCTTATCTCCTTTTTAAAAAAGCATTCCGCTTGTTTGTTTTAGAAGGCCGATCATCCAAGCTGGATAATTTTATTTAATTGGAACAAATTGAAATTTTTTTTTGTCAATTTTTAAAGTGAAGAAACCAAATATGTATAAAAATACCGTTATCAACATTAATATAGTAATTGTTTGAAGAGCTTCCAACGAAAACTTCCTTAAAGAGAAGTAAAATATAGGAGGGGAAGTATAAAGGAGGGGAAGAATAAGGGAGGGGAAGTATAACGGAGGGGAATTATAACGGATGGGAAAGTATAACGAAGGGGGAAGTTTTTTTTTTTTTTTTTTTTTTTTTTTTTTTTTTTTTTTTTTTTTTTTTTTTTAATTTTCTCAGTTTTTTTTTTTAATTTTCTAAGTTTTCTTTTTAGGTAGATTTCTTTTCTTCAAAAATCTACTTTTTATTTTGAACACAAAAACAACATATTTGACCCATAATCCCTAAATATTTCTATCATCGCTTCCACAAATTTTGAAATTTTCCGCCATTCCTTTCTATTTACTTTAACGCCTTTTCAGGCGGACACAATACAAGGGAATTTCTTAATATTAGTAGACGCAGAAGGGTTTTTGTTTAGCATATATATTAAATGGTTCTCGCGTGTGTCTTTCTATTTTCCGAAGAAACATTATTTTTCTCTCCTATTGACTCTTTTCTATAGAGAAAAGAAAATGAAATCAATATCTTATTATTAAAAAAATAAATAAAAAAATAAAGGATCTTTTATTGTGGGTGTGAAATATGATCGATATAGCGACTTTGCTGATCTATTATCGAAAATGCAAACTGTCTGGAGTGACAAAAAGAAAAAGAAAAAAAATGAAAGGTCGTTAATTCGATGACAAATCGCTCTTTCGTAGTGTCGATGATAAATGAACTACGAAAGGAAGTTAAAATTCAAAAATGCAGCAGCTTTATGTTGAATTTATGGTGAACTGTTTTGAAGTTTTTGTTTTTTCGCTATAGTCGCGAAAATGGGCTTGCTCTTTCCCTAGATTATGGTGAGATGCCCAAACGACAAAAACAGTTTTATGGCGAAAAGTTCTTTAAAATGAAAGTTTCCTTTGTGTTCAACTGCGTTATGTTGAAACGACAAATTTTATGGTGAAACTAGTGTTCTTTATGGTAAGTTCAAATGCATTATGGTGAACGTTTTCGAATCTTTATGTTGAATTGCAGATTTTTTATGGTTAACTCGCGTTTCTGCTATTTTATGGTAAAAAATTTAAATCGGATCATTTTTGACAGCGCAAGAAGCAAAATTTGACTTTTCACATCACTCTTCTCACGGTGAACGTTTTCCTGTATATATTTTATTTGAGGTATTTTTTAGTTTATCAGTAGTTTGAAAACGATCCGATAGTGTTCTTGAACAAGGGTTGTTCTGCGCCCAACTTAAATCCTTACAAGTTGTTGGGGAAACCAAAAGTGTGGAAGGGGGAAGTTTATAAACTTGCTTTACAAGAACATTATTCCGGTAGATAGATGGTTGATTTGTTAAATAATCAAACATTCCTTCATATTTTAAATTTAAAAAAATTGCATTGACGTAGGTGGTTAAGTGAATATCCTTGTTTGAGTGTGAGCAAACGGAAAAGGACTTAAAAAGGCGAGAAATAAAGAGAGAGAAAAAAAGATAGAAAAAAAAAGGGACTTTTCCCTTCAAGATAAAAACCTTATCAACCTACTTCCGCAGAAACTTTAAATCTCACAAACATGAAAAAGAAATTTTTTTAATAACACGTGATTTTCAGGACCTCGGAGATAAGCATTCCTTAAAAATTATAACCTAAGAGAATTTTCTTCGCTTTTCTTTTAGGGTCGTAAAAAAATTGTAAAACAAGAAAATGAGAGAATTTGTATAAAAATAAGAGTTCCGTTTTATATTCAAATGAAATGTACTCTCTTAAGAGAGGCCAAGTTGGTGTTTTTTCCTCTTTCACATCGTAAATAAAAAATGAAAAGCACTTTTGGTAGAACGGAGTAACCTTAAGTCTCTCGTATAATATTAAAACTTTTTTTTTTCTCTCTCTCTAGGTCAGGCGTAAACAATAATCTTAAATTTCGCTCATTTTGTCCTCCCGTTAATCAAGAAGAAGAGGTACTGTGGCATTCGTGAAGAGTACAAAGATTTTGACCACTGACCCACTGTTCTGTATTCATATTTAGTCGTGGATGAAAGTAAGAAGTGACTAATAGGTTGTTCGGTGACAGTGGACGTCGATAAGTGTTTGGTATTTGCCATGTGAGATTGTAACACTTGACTATGTTAATGGAGAGTCCAATTGCCGGTGTTACCTACCGCATCGAGTGTCGCAAGTTTCCCTTAGGGTCGTGAGCACTTTCCAATACGGTTCCTTCTCGTATTGTAGAACTCGGCTCGGGGGTGAAAGCAATTTTAACATGATTATCTGATGAGCTCTCTTTTTCACTAACTAGCTCTCTATGTCCTCAAACCTCATTACATATTACACGATTTTCTGGAGACTTTGAAAATCAACATGTCGTGTCTTTAGGCGATTCATTTGTAAAAGATATTAAAAAAAGATATATCGGAACTTAAAAAAAGAACCTTTAGTTCACCTACGAGCGATGAGTTTAACCCACGATAAAACCGAATCCCGTGAGTTTACTTAAAACTTTCTTTTTTATTTCCCTCCTGTGGATAATCGTTCGATTTTCAAACTAAAACGAAATAGTTTCACGTACATTTTTAACATTTTTATCATAAAAATGGGAGAAATCGTTCGATTTATAGACTTTTTGACGAGAAAATGAGAATTCTAAAAGAGAGAAAAAGCGATAAATCAATAAATTTTCAGGCTCAATAGAAGAAACAAAAAGGTTGATTGACATTTAAAAAGTTGGGTAGAGCAAGCCTACTTTCGCCTAGCTTAAGTTGATGCTTTATGTTGAATTGTATTATGGTGAACTGTCAAGTTTTGAGGTTTTTGTTGTTTCGCCATAATCGTGTTTCAAACGGCGAAAAAAGGCTTGCTTTTTCGCTGTCCCTAGTTTATGGTAAGAAGTATTATGCCTAAACGAAAGAAAAAATTTTATGGCGAAAAGTTCTTTAAAATGAAATAGTTTCACGTACAGCTATATTTTTAACATTTTTATCATCATAAAAATGGGAGAAATCGTTCATTGTGAAACGATTTATAGACTTTTTGACGAGAAAATGTGAATTCTAAAAATGATAAAAAGCGCTAAAAATGAAGACATTTTTAGGCTTAATAGAAGATAAAAAAGGTTGATTAACATTTAAAAAGTTGGGTTTATAGTGAGTTTATATAGAGTTGTGTTTATATAGAGCAGTTTATAGTGAGTTGCTTTATGTTGAAATGCATTATGGTGAACTGTCAAGTTTTGAGGTTTTTGTTGTTTCGCCATAAACTCGTTTTAAACGGCAAAATAGGCTTGCTCTTTGTCTGTCCCTAGTTTATGGTGAGATTATGCCCAAACAACAGAAACAGTCTTATGGCGAAAAGTTCTTTAAAATGAAAGTTTCCTTTGACTTCAACTGCGTTATGTTGAAACGTCAAATTTTATGTCGAAACTAGTGTTCTTCTTTATTGTGAGACGTTTTGTTCAAATGCATTATGGTTAACGTTTTTCGCCGCGCTAGTTTTAACACCGGACAAGTCATTTTTGCCAGGTTTTCAGGAGAGCCAAAATACGGATTAATTTCTCATTGGAATCAATGCATCACCTGTTGGCTAAATCGTGAACTACGCGTTTTCTGTTGGTAGTAGGGTTAAACTACCAACGGAATTCATTTCTGCCCAAAATTTATCACCAGAAACAAATTTCTTAACTAAAATTGATTAAAAAAATTGACTTATCCGGTGTTACAACTAACGCGTCGATTTCTTTTACGTTGAATTGCAGATTTTTTATGGTGAACGGTAACTCGCGTATCTGCTATTTTATGGTCAAATGTATTATGGTGAACAGCATTATGTCGACACGTGTACACTCTACAAAATGTTTTCTTCTAGACTCTAGAGTGTAGAATCTCCCTTTCTTGTTTTTCCACAATTTTTAACTTTTGTCAAATCGCGCGGCGATGAAACTTCCTCCAAAAATCCGTCCGAAACCAATAATTTTCTAGAAGCCGAAGAAGTTTAGGAATTTTTTTTTCTCTTTCAGGAATTAAACGTTGGGCTAAGGGTTTTAAGAGACGCCATTAGCTTTTAAACAGCAATTATTTTATGGCCGCGTCATACCTTTTGATGTGTTTCGGCTTCCGATTCATCTTTTTAGTTTTTTTTTCTCTTTCTCCTCCCTGAAGTCCTTTCCATTTACTTTTTTTTTACTACCTGTATTTCTTTCCGTGTTAAAATTGTTGTTTGTTTATGACGTGCGCTTTAGAAGGACCACCATTAAGGGAGAAAAGGCTTTTTTTATTGATAGATACCTACGCGAGAAGTTCAAAAACGACAGAAAATTGACTTTCAAATAAAATGTAACTTTTTAAAATAAAAAAAATTTTACCAAATCTCGATTTTGGCTTCTAAACTCGGAGCTTCTATAGTTTTTAAAAAATAATGATTTCAATTAAAACATGACTTGCAAAAAGTGAAAAAAACAAAAAATCAACATATTATGAAGTACTCACATTGTTTTGTGTTGCCACTTGAATACTAATGGACACTCTAAAAAAGTACTTCATTTCAAACAATCTAGTAATTATTTTAATTAATTCAACCCACCCTATAAACATTACATTTAAAATTTATTCCTCGACGCTGTTTTAAGCTTTAAACCGATTAGTCGTTATTTTAAGATGTAATAAGTAACAGTATAAGACAGACGGGAAAAGATTTGAGCAGATTACTGTCGGCCATCATTTATACATGTTACATTACTAAATAGCAAAAGGATTAACTATGGAATTTAATTTTTTTTTTCTTTAATTTCTTAAGGCGTTTTTCGGATGAAAACCGTACCTGTAGGACAAAGTAGGGGAGACAGAAATGCAGGTAAAAATGAGAAAGGCGCCTTCACTTTAGTAGGAACATGGGAAAACCGATGTCTTTTAACACTTCGGAAATGTTAAAAAGAAGAAAAAAGTTCAACGCCCCATAGTTTGAAGGTTTCTATATCGTTACAAAATGTTTAATTCTTTGTTCCAACCGCAATTTGAAACTCCTGGAGCATGCGCAGAATCGGTCAAATCGTTTTTCCGTCAAATCTGAAGTTATCTCAAAGCCTTCTGCGCATGCTCCAGGAGTTTGAAACTGGTATTTGACGTCGTTCGAATCGTTTTTCAGTCAAAATTTACGTGCAGATCCTTCTGCGCATGCTCCAGGAGTTATAAATCAGTTTCAAACTGCGGTTGGAACAAAGCTATAATTGGTCAGGGGGGGGGGGAGAGGCTCCTTAAAATCTTGGAGAAAAACTCCCAAAAATCCAACTTTAGATGTATTTCAATGATAGAAATCGTCGCGTTAGTTCTAACACCGGCTATCTAATTTTTTAATCAATTTTGAGTTTGGCATTTTTTCTGATGGTAAATTTTGTGGAGAATCGAATTCAGTTGGTAGTTTAACACTATTACCAACAGAAAACGCGTAGTTCACGATTTAGCCAACAGGTGATGCATTGATTTCAAAGAGAAATCCGTATTTTTGCTCTCCTAAAAACCTAGGAAAAATGAGATATCCTATGTTAGAACTAACGTGACGAAGATTATTTTAAATTTTTTAAACAATAAATTTGAAAGTAAGATAATATTAAGCCCTTTTAAGGCTCTTTTTATTTTTGACAATATTCTTATCATAAAATTCTTTTAGTTTTAAAACTTATTTTATGAGGAAAGTAAAAAAAGAGAGATTTTTAAATATTTTATGAAAGAGTAGCCCTTTTAACGGTCACATCTTTAACAATGTCTTAAAAATTTATTTATTAAGAAAAAAAATTTTTGATGACCCTATAAAGGGAATAACTTGGAGAGTCACCTAATAAGCCTCTTTTTATAAGAAAAGGGTTTCTTTAGTACGTTTTAAAGCTGAACAAAGTGTTCATTTAATTTTAATATTAACAAAAAATTATTCTTTTTGTTGAAAATCGTGCCGAAAAAAAGGAGGAGACCTTTAAGTATTTACTTTTCTAAACGTGGAAGTCGTATGGCGAGCGTAAATAATTGTTGAACCAGTTCTCCCGGTTCTCCGCTCCGGAAAACCGTCAAGTCTCGTCTTCTTTTTATCGTAATTCAATGACCCGGGAAAGTAATTAATTCAAAAAGTCGAGAAATTACGGTTCGATGTAAATCCTATAACAAACTGGACGACTGCTGAAAAGGGCAGTTGTGCGTTGACACTAATAACTTGATATTTTCGCACAATATAGAAGTAAATTGACTTTACTGTCCTTCTAAATGGATTTTTAGTATTGTTCGTTGAAAAGGGAAGCTGCATAAAAGCAGATGGGGAGGTCAGATGTTACTCTGTTTACAGGTTTAACCTACAGAGGTCAAAATGATTGATTATTATTACCTTAATTGAACTTAAGGGTACTACAACTTTAATCTCTTAATTTAAACAATTTATTTATTCTTCACCAATAAATTTTCAGTATAGGCATTCAAGGAATTTTCTTCCCAGAAACCTTTTCTTTTAACTTTTCCGTTAAAACTCCCCTGATTTTTAACTTTCTCTAAGATCTGATATTGTCTTACCCTTCCACTATTTTCCTCAATAGGTGGAGAGAAGTAAAAATAAAGGAGGGGGAAGTATAAAAGAGGGGAAGTATAAGGGAGAGGGAAGTATAAAGGAGTGGAAGTATAACCTTTGCAACCTAAAACCTTTGCAGTTAACTTTTCCGTTGAAACTCCCCTGATTTTTAACTTTCTCTAAGATAAGATATTTTATTACCTTATTTTCCTCAATAGGTCAAGGGAAGTAAAAATAAAGGAGGAGGAAATAAAAGAGGGGAAGTATAAGGGAGGGGGAAGTATAACCTTTGCATCCTAAAACCTTTGCATTTAACTGTTCCGTTGAAACTCCCCTGATTTTTAACTTTCTGTAAGATAAGATATTGATTTACATTATTTTCTTCAATAGGTCAAGAGAAGTAAAAATAAAGGAGGGGGAAATATAAGGGAGTGGGAAGTATAAAGGAGTGGAAGTATAACGGAGGAGGAAGTATAACGGAGGGGGAAGTGTAATGGAGGGGGAAGTATAATGGTTTGGAAGTACAACTTTCAATTTTTTTTTGATCATATGTATAAGAATTTTTTTTTCAGAAAATTTTCTGTGGCCATAAAGGGTTACGAACAAAATTCTACGGACGGACGGCCGGACGGCACCTCAGACAAAGTTGTGATCGGAAAAGGTCAATATTCGAATTGACCCTCCGATGTCTGGAAGATCCTTCCCGAAAAACCCGACTTGGAGGGTATTACAATAACTTCTTTAAGGAAGTTAAAAAAGTAAACTCATGTTTTGAAAAAAAAAACCGGTTATTTTCTCGGATGTTATACTTCCCCCTCCTCTATATTTCCCCCTCCGTTATACTTCCGTTAACCGAAAGGCTGAAAAAGGGCGCCTTTTTAACCGAAAGGCTGAAAAAGGGCGCCTTTTTAACCGAAAGGCTGAAAAAGAGCGCCTTTTTAACCGAAAGGCTGAAAAAGGGCCCCTTTTTTGACCGAAAAGCTGAAAAAGGGCCCCTTTTTTGACCGAAAAGCTGAAAAAGGGCCCCTTTTTTGACCGAAAAGCTGAAAAAGGGCCCCTTTTTTGACCGAAAAGGTTTGTTACTCCCAGGAATAATCTTGACGGATGCTTCAAATGTCTTTTTGTGACCTACATAGAATAATACTAGAATTATTATAGTTTTGAAACTAATATCGGTATTCTAGGGCGGAACTGAGAGCGATTATTATACAATATAAAGGCCGGCAAGTGTCGTTTTTATGAAAAGAGTTTCCAAAGTGCAATTTTCCTCTCTCCTGAGTAGTTTGGGAGGTTAATGACTGTTTGACAGGTTGCCCCTTTCTCAGATATTGTCCCGAACCCTTGGACTAATCGTGACATTCTTCTGTCCCTACCCGTTCATTACGTCACTATGACTTTCAAATTCAAACACGGATTTGAATAACAAATGAGTTCTGTATTGAAACGTAAATCAGAAAGGAGGCCCCATAAAAAAAAAGGTTTTTTTTGTATCATCTTCAAAACAGACTAACATGGTTACCCTCTTTTAATATAACGATATTTCACGCTCCCTTTTACTGGGTACACCCTGTTTTATACAATTATCTGTGCGAAAATCTCTTATTAAATTAGACAGTTTCGGGTGTAAACAATGGGGACCTTTTGTCCCTTCTAACCATTTTTGTCTTTCCACAAATCATAACTTCAACTTTTGACCAAAACGGGAAGCACAACCCTTTCATATTCAACCTTCTGCTTTGAATCATTGTTTTCAAAGTTCAATCAATCATTTTGAAGTTCATTTATTATATTTGAACATTTTTAAGGAGGAATATAGCCAATTACGAATATGAGATATGGATCTCCGGATATTATTTATGCATAAGAGAGTTCTCATCAGAATAGCCTTTTGATGAAGCGCCTTCCGTCTTTTATTGATACTTCCCCTTAATTAGACGGTTTCATAGGCTGAGAAATTAATTGCCCTCCTTTGTTGGCCCCTGTGCGTTCGTGCCGTCGGCGGTTGAATACTAAAAACCGCAGGGACGAAAACGTTAAGGTTCAATTTATTCAACCTGATCAGTATTCTAAGGTTTCTTGAAGGATGGACGTTGACCTAATCACTCCCCGATTCACCGAAGGGAGACTCTCAGAATATGAAATCGTGAAAATTCCACGCCCACTTGAACAAGCAAATGTTTTGATAGGAGATTTTAACAAAAGGTCCAGATGCGGATGATGGACATCTCTAAAGAAAATTCCGAAATGTCCAGGTGACAAGTCAATCTGACCACCCCGAGCGGGTTCATCATCTCCTAATCCTCGAAGTCCCTTATCCCTTTTGTCAAAAAACTTCTGACTTTGTGCCTCCAAAGGAAATAAAGGCAAGGTGCGACAAACCACAAAAACGAACTCTTTATTCTTCTTCTTATCTTTGACATCTGTCCAAAATTAATGACAGATGTTTCAGTTTATTCTCAAAATTTAGGACACTTCGGGAAAGGATGTCCGAAAGACGGTCAGAAAGGCTCTAAGCAGGTTTGCCAAAACAAAACGGATTAGAAATGTGACTGACGGTAAGCCGGCGCCACAAAGAAAAAGACTATTGGTCCTTTTGGCCCTAAAGGGTCAGTATGGCCCATTTCTAAATATCAAAGATTCTGGAGTATAACGCTAACATCCATGTAGGAAACAATGTACAACCGGTTTTTGTACACCGGTTTCCTAGGTACTTATCCCAAGAGAAGTAAAAATAAAGAAGGGGGAAAGTATACAAGAGGGGAAGTATAGGGGACGGGGAAGTATACAAGAGGAGAAGTATAGGGGAGGGGGAAGTATAAACGAGTGGAAGTATAACGGTGGGGGAAATATAGAGGAGGGGGAAGTATCCGAGAAAATAACCAGTTTTTTTTTTTTTCAAAACATGAGTTTACTTTTTTAACTTCCTTAAAGAAGTTATTGTAATACCCTCCAAGTCGGGTTTTTCGGGAAGGGTCTTCCAGACCCCGGAGGGTCAATTCGAATATTGATCTTTTTCAGCCTTCCCGTTCAAAAGGGGCCCTTTTTCAGCCTTCCCGTTAAAAAGGGGCCCTTTTTCAGCCTTCCCGTTAAAAAGGGGCCCTTTTTCAGCCTTCCCGTTAAAAAGGGGCCCTTTTTCAGCCTTTCGGTCAAAAAAGGTGCCCTTTTTCAGCCTTCCCGTTAAAAAGGGGCCCTTTTTCAGTCTTTCCGTTAAAAGGGGCCCTTTTTCAGCCTTTCCGTTAAAAAAGGGCCCTTTTTCAGCCTTCCCGTTAAAAAGGGGCCCTTTTTCAGTCTTTCCGTTAAAAAGGGGCCCTTTTTCAGGCCTTTCAATGGCACTGAATGCAATCTTGAGCAAAATATTGAAATATTTGAGGCATTTGTAGGCTTTGACCCTAATATAGGTTATTTTGGGAAACAAAATAAAGAGGGAAAAAATTTTATCGATGAACGAAGTAATAAAATTTCACCTGCGAAAACGAAAATGATGTTTTTCCAAGGCGATAAGGTTTGTGAGAAAAAAAACAATGCCCACAAAAAAATTGGAAGAGCGGTGTAAAAATATTGTGATTTGATCGAGTTTCGATAAACATGTGGTGGTAGCACCCGGCGAACGGTGACGCCGGGGCGGGGGAGAGTCGATTCCATTAGTCCTCGAGGTAATATTTCGTTAAAACTCCCCGCAAGCCGGACCCGGAATCTGCCGCTCGCCAGATAAAGCGAGGATTGGGACGGAGGGAGGAGGGCACAAAGTTGAAAAGACTTTTCCAAACTCTATAACGAGTTTCCGACCCAGGATTTAAAACTTCGAGTTTGAAACCAACTCGAATGACGTATCATGAGCTAACGATTCCGTTGTCCTTTTCCACGTAAATCTAGTCAAGTCCTCAGAGTGTATACGTGTCGACATAATGCATTTGACCATAAAATAGTAGAATTACCACTCACCTTAAGAAATCTGCTACTCAACATAAAGAAAATGGTCGAAAACGTTCACCATAATGCATTTGAACATAGTACATCTCACCATAAAGAAGAGATTTAGTACTTGTTGCAACATAACGCAGTTGAACATAAAGGAAACTTTTATTTTAAAGAACTTTTCGTTCCGCCGTAAAACTGTTTCTGTCGTTTGGGCATAATACATCTTACCATAAATTAAGGACAGCATAAGTGCTAGCCTACTTTCGCGATTATGGCGAAACGACAAGTACTTTAAAACTTGGCAGTATACCATAATGCAATTCAATACAAAGCATCTTATCATAAACTAGGAAAAGCAAACAGGCAGCCAATGGAATCAGCTGGTTTTATGATACTAGAGGGTTCATTTTTTTCTCTCTCGAAGATCTGCTCGTTTTATGACACGAGGTTAATTTTTTTCCTCTCGCCATTATGTGCGAATTGCATTATGGTGAATTGTCAAGTTTTAAAGTTTTTGTCGTTTCGCCATAATCGCGTTTTAAACAGCGAAAATATGCTTGCCCTTCGGATGTCCCAAGTTTATGGTGAGATGTATTATGCCCAAACGACAGAAATAGTTTTATGGCGAAACGAAAAGTTCTTTAAAATAAAAGTTTCCTTTATGTTCAACTGCGTTATGTTGAAACGACAAATTTTATGTCGAAACAAGTGTTAAACCTCTTGTTTATGGTGAGATGTATTATGTTCATATTCATTTTGTTGAACGTTTTCGACTATTTTCTTTGTGTTGAGTTGCAGATTTTTTAGGGTGAACGGTAATTTCTGCTATTTTATGGTCAAATGCATTATGCCGAACCGAATTATGTCGACACTCCAAGCAGTCTTTAATAAATCCATACGAAAATTAATAATCTCAGAAGGAACACATCCTCGCGAGAGAAAAAAACAAACCCCTTTGTGTCCTAAAACGAGCTGATCCCATTGGCTGCCTGCTTGATCTTCCCAGTTTATGGTGAGCTGTATTATAGCCCAAACGACCGAAACCGTTTTATGGTAAAACGACAAGTTGAATGAGAGGCTTTTATGGTGAGAAGCATTATGGTGACACTTTTGTTATGTTGACTTGGATGAATAAGTCATTTATGGCGAAACGCTTTATGAATTTTTGAACTTTTGAGATATCCAATGGGATTATGGTGAACTCCATATTTTTTATGTTAAACTGCTTTAGGGTGAAATGCGTTATGTTATCCCAAATTCACTACAAGAGCCCTAAGATAAAACGAAAATTAAAAGTTTCTGTGTAAAAACAAGGCATTGCGGAGTGTGAACATGAAAACATGAACATTAAATCATATTGATGTTTGTATAAAATCACGTTTGTTCGATCTCTAGGGTCTTAAATCAAAGAAAAGCTGTTTAATACCTTCAAAAACGTGTGCCTTTTTTTTTTTTTTTTTTTTTTTTTTTTTTTTTTTTTTTTTTTTTTTTTTTTTTTTTTTTTTTTTTTTTTTTTTTTTTTTTCAAAAGTGTGGATGGAAACATGGGGATATTCACATTCGGATTCACGCCCACGGGACGAAGACACATCTTACAATTACCCGAGATAAATCAATTTGTTTGGTCCCTTATATAAATATGTTGATAGATTCATGGTCAAGTTATTTATTAAAGAAGGGGCCCTCCTTTTTGTCCACTGACGCCCACGGAGGTCTTAACGAGTCCAAATTACCCAAGTCCAAGGCCGAAATATAAATCTTTCTAATTTTTTATAAATAGAATCGTTGGGACATGGAATTTTTGATTTTTCGAAGTTTTCAACAATTTTTAGTTCTTCGACACCAGGGGGAGCTCAAGACCATTTGTGAATGCGTGAATTGTCTGAATCGTTGTTTTCGATCAAATTTCTCTATTTTGCATAACCATAAACTTTCGTTCACGAGATGATATTTTCGAAAGTCATATAGGATCTCTGAGGTCAACATCGAAGTTCGAAATCGAATTGATTGACACAGAGAAGCCCTCAAGTTGAGGATTTACGCGTAGTCTAAATTGAGGCTTCGGAATTCGTATTGTCCGTGACCCCGCGTGTCAATTTTAATTTGTCCGGAGATCTGACTCCCTTAACAATCGTCGGCTTCTTCCTCTCAGAGGATAACGGATCATGGGTCACGATCAAACCCAATACGGTAACTGCATTTAACAGTAGCCGACGAATAATTTTTAAATCGTTTTTAAAATTTATTCTCTTTTTGACAAGAAACTACCTTTTTGAAGGGCATTTTTCCTCACAATTTAAAAGGATTACGACAAACTATTCATCGGATTTTCTTATATATTATATTTTTGGAAAGATCTCCTTAAGGAGGTATGATGGTTTTTAAGTGAGTTGCTTTGCCATTCGTTGTTAACAACGGTTTTCGGTTTTTCCCTTCTATCTCGGAAACCGAGATTTCCTACAAAAATTTTTTTATTCATTATTTGCGTGAGAGCAATATTTAAGGAGTTATGAGGTTAAAACTAATAATCCTACAGTCTGAAAACTTAAAACCTTCATATCTCCTAAAATATTGCTCTGACGGAAAAAAAACTAATAAAATATTTTATGTAGTAAACTTCCGTAGCTACAACTTTTACTTAGGACATTTTTTCGTTTTGAGCGACGGTTTCCAAGATAGAAGGGAAAAAAACCGTTGCTCACAACGAAAAATGTACAAAGCAACCAACTTAAAACCCTCATATCCCCTTAAAGCCTACAAAATGGCTAGCGCGTTTTTTGGAAAAAGCGTTTTATTCGAAAAATAAGCTTTCCATTTTCCAAAGGAAAACTTTTTGGAAAAAACCGCTCCCAAGACCGTATAGACATTCCCAAACTAACAAAAAGTAGCTTTTGAAAAAAAATTTCCGACGAATTTTAGTGCTCAAATATAGGAAACTAATTTTAGGCATCTGACACTTGGTTGAATATTGTTGTCAGATCCGCTTGCACAAAGGTAAATCTAAATGAAACATTTCTACTTTTTTAAAGTCTTTGAATTTACACCATAAAATGGGAATCGATTCTTAATTTATTGCGCACAACCCTCGTTGTACAGCGTATTTTCAATAAGAAAATTTGTACTCTTCGTCTAGACACTTTTATTGCGTTACAAGTTTACCCATCTATAAAATAACTTAAAAAAACACCTGTTGAATATTTTATACTCGGATGATAAACCTAAATCGTAAATGCTCCGATACATTTTATTCAAAATCAATAGAAAGGGGGCTTAACTTTTATGCTAATAATTTATAGGGAGTATCTATCTATTGCCACCTCGTAAATTAAAAAGCCAAGAGGATTTTATAGTTCACGGTATGTAATTATCTTTTCTTCTACTCACCTTATCCACTTCACCTTTCAAACCCTATTGAGTAACGTCGTTTCTTTTCGAGCCTTATCGATTCTGATTTTTTTTAAACAATTCCTTTTTTAAATTTTTTGCTAAGTGATTTTAAAATTTCATAGCCCCGAGGTTTTCATTATAATTTTTTTGAATTTTTAAATAGATTGGAAATCGCTTATAAATTGAAACATTATCAGAAACAATCTCTTTATTAAGTAATTTACGTCAGTTTTATATATTTAAAATTATAATTAGAAGCTTCGAAAGTGCTTAATTACTTTCTAAAAACTATTTATGTGCAAAATGACCTGAAATTGAGTAATTTGATGTTTGAAAAAGCCTTTCAAAATATGAGTAGAAAGTTTTTGAAAATCATTAATGTTTTATTTTAATTTTGTAACAATATACTCTTCATGTCGGGCCCATTAATAATTTGAACCCTTTTCGACCCCATTACCCCCACTACGTCTAATGATAACCCTCCGGTCTTGGTAAATGAATCTCGGGAAGATGATCACAAATGATTGGCCGATGACTGTCAATAACTCGTCTCGTGTATTTTGAGGGAAAGATTGATCGACCATTGTTGCGAGGGCGATACCATCTAAAGCTTCGAAATAATCAAACCCCCGCTTCCTCCTCGCTCAAACGAGAAACACCATCCTGCTAAACAATACTTTAATTTTGATATAAGCTCTCATGTAACGGATGACTCGTCAGAAGTCTATCGTCTTTTTCTAAGCTTTAAGTAAGATTTATTGCCGACAGTGTCATTCTAAATCGAGTTTTTTTGACAGAGAAGCCCTATTTTTATTTCTGATAATGAGAGAACACCGTTCAACATAACGCATTTCACCCTAAAGCAGTTGAACATAAAAAATCTGTAGTTCATCATAATGGAATCGAACATAAAGGTCTCAAAAGTTCAAAAATTTCAGCATAAAGCGGCCATAAACGAGTCGACATAAAAATGGATCCACCATAACGCTTCTCACCACAAAAGCCTCTCCTTAACATTGTTGTTTCACCATAAAACTGTTTCTGTTATTTGGGCATAATACATCTCACCATACACGACAAAAACCTTAAAACTTGACAGTTCACCATAATGCAAATTAACCTGAAGCATTTCACCATACACTAAGAAAAGCAAGCAGGCAGCCAATGGGATCAGCTCTCAAACCAGCATTTCGAAATAAAAAATCTGTAGTTCACCATAATGCGGTTGGCCATAATGCATTTAACCATAAAAGAGCAGAAATCGCAGTTTCCATAAAAAAAATCTGCAACTCAACATGAAGAAAATAGTCGAAAACGTTCACCATAATGCATCTCTCCATAAAGAAGAGTTTAACTCTTGTTTCGACATAAAATTTGTCGTTTCACCCTAAAGCAGTTGAACATAAAAAATCTGTAGTTCATCATAATGCAATTGAACATAAAGGTCTCAAAAGTTCAAAAATTTCAGGATAAAGCGGCCATACGAGTCGACATAAAAAATGGATCCACCATAACGCTTCTCACCACAAAAGCCTCTCTTAAACATTGTTGTTTCACCATGAAACTGTTTCTGTTATTTGGGCATAATACATCTCACCATAAACGACAAAAACCTTAAAACATGACAGTTCACCATAATGCAATTTAACCTAAAGCATTTCACCATAAACTAGGAAAAGCAAGCAGGCAGCCAATGGGATCAGCTCCCAAACCTGCATTTCGACATAAAAAAATCTGTACTTCACCATAATGCGGTTCGCCATAATGCATTTAACCATAAAAGAGCAGAAATCGCAGTTACCATAAAAAAAATCTGCAACTCAACATGAAGAAAATAGTCGAAAACGTTCACCATAATGCATTTGAATAAAATATATCTCACCATAAAGAAGAGATATAACACTTGTCGTTTCGACATAAAAGTTGTCGTTTCAAAATAACACAGTTCATCATAAAGGAAACATTTTTAAAGAACTTGACGTTTCGCCATAATACTATTTCTGTCGTTTGGGCATAAAACATCTCACCTTAAACTGGGGACAGCGATAGAGCAAGCCTATTTTGCTGTTTAAAACGCGATTCTGGCGAAACGACAAAAACCTTAAAACTTGACAGTTTACCATATTGCAATTTGCACATAATCGCGAGAGGAAAAAAATTAACCCCGTGTCATAAAACGAGCTGATCCCATTGGCTGCCTGCTTACATTTCCTAGTTTATTGAAAGATAATTTATGTTGCATTATGGTGAATTGTCAAGTTTTAAGGTTTTTGTCGTTTCGCGATAATCTCAAAATGGCGAAACGAAAAGTTCTTTAAAATGAACGTTCCCTTTATGTTGAACAGCGCTATGTTGAAACAAGTGTTAAATCTCTTCTTTATGGTGAGATATATTATGCTTAAATGCATTATGGTGACCGTTTACGACTATTTTCTTTATGTTGAATTGCGGAATATTCATGGTGAACGGTAACTCGCGATTTCTGTTTATGGTCAAGTGCATTATGGCGAACCGCATTATGTCGACAGGTATACACTCACTGATGATCACTGTGCGTACAAAGTCCATTTATGTAGATTGGAATCTTCATATACCTATTGAGGATACAGAGGTATCGCCTCTATTCCATCGTTGAAATCTCTTAAAAGAGACGCGGACGTCGCTGACCTCCCAACTCGTCCGGTATCGTTTTTCCCGTACTTTTTCATACATTCCACATTTAAAAGCATTTTTTTCTCCACTCTTATTTCACCGAGAGGTCTCTTAAGTGGCAATTAAGTTGAATACTCTTGTATATAACAGTAATCAGCGACGATCCTTTCGGCATATAGACAAACCTACCGATAATTTTCACATGTCAAGAACTTCGAACCGTTTTAAATCCCCTTATCACAAACCTTTCCGTGGTGTAATAGCATTGCATTAAAATTTTTTTCTTCCTTTCCGCAACAATCTTTGAATCTTCACTTAAAGGTTTCGTATTTAACCCTTTTAGGTCAAACCGAGATCCTTGACTTCTAAAAATAAAAGATAACGGAGAACAATGAAACGAGGTATTATTGCTAAAAAAAATTGTTTATCCCACAGAAACCTGTAATTATTTTCGTTTGAGGTTTTAAAACTGAACTGTTGAGTTATTGTTGTACTTTTTTTTCGATTATATCAGACAATTACTTTACTTTTTCATTTATACATCTTCTTATTTCTCATTTAATTGCTTCTGGTACCGTTCCTTCATTTAGAAAAACCATTTTTTTTCTTCCCCTATTATCAGTTCCGTGATTGATAGTTTTTGAAGGTGAAATATTGAAATCGATCGACTACTCGTGTTTGCTGTGTGAGAAAAAGGGTAAAACAATAAGACGTCGCCACGCCCTATTTTTTAGACGGATCACCAGATTGGAAAGCATATATCCAGCTGCGGAAGCTCCCGAAACACAAGACTAATCGTCTACAGATCATTTTATGATAGTAAAATACCATCACTCTTTATAAATGAACTTTATGGGATATGGAATGTTGTTATGTAACTGCAGCTACTCTCTCGATATTTTAACTTAAAGTAGTTATTGTAATACCCTCAAAAATTCGAAGATCTTTACCGATCTCAACTTTGTCTGTTGTGCCGGCCGTCCGTAGAATTTTTTTTCCAGAACACTTTACGGCCACAGTTTTCAACCGATTTCCACCAGAATTTCACCAAATTTTCTTTAGTCGGTGAACAACAATCTAAGGAGGGCGATTTTTGAATTGAAAAATGGCGGAGATATTATGTCAGTTTGAAATTTTGTCTAAAAAAGTTATAATTTTTTAAACATTAATTATCATTTTAGTAGGGAGAAATTTCATACTTCCACCCGTTACTAGAGGGACCTCTCTAGGGCAAAAATCTAATTTTTTCTGCCTTAAACTTAGCTAATTTTCGAAAAAAAAAAAAAAAAAAAAAAAAAAAAAAAAAAAAAAAAAAAGCTGGAAAATTATTTGGGAAAAAATCGGACAATATTTTGAAAAAAAAAAATAAAAATCGGACAATTTTTGAAAAAATTTTAGAAGGAAAACAAATCGTAAATTTTGAGAAAAAAAAAAAGAAAATTTTGAGAAAAAAAACAAGCTTAAAACAAAAAAAAACCTTACCCCAACGTTATACTTCCCCTCCTTTATACTTCTCCCTCTGCTATATTTTCCCTCCTTTATACTTCCCCCTCCTATATTTTTACTTCTCTTTAAGGAAGTTTTGTTGGAAGCTCTTCAAACTAGTACTTTTTTTGTCTATTAGGGAGAAATTTGTGTATTTTACGCCCGATCCGTGTGGCTTAGTTGGGTGAAGACTTCAAATTTTTCTACCACAATACTTGAAGGAAAAAAATCTCCAGGCCAATTAAGAAAGGCGAACTGATTCAATCGATTTTTTGCCCAAGTTAGGTATCTCATTTTTTTTATTAAAAAAATTAAAAATAAAGTAGGGCGTGAGATAGGGAACAATTAATTTTTTTATTGAATTTTAACTCAGTTGTTTATCTTTGTTATAAAAGCCTTTATTATGCAACTTTTTATTTTGAACAAAATTCATTAAAAGTTGAAACGAAGATTGAAATATTTCAGTTTATTGCTTTTTTTTGAGAATTTTTTTTTCCTTTTATTATGAAACCAATTTTTCTTCCCCTGTTTTTTGAGGTTTAGATTAAGTTTCCACCCACGTTAAGCCGAGATTGAAATAAATTTTAAAGTTAATTTTCTTTTTTCCTTTCTAAGCCGGCCCTGCCAGGATCAATCGTTTCAATATAAAACCCCCTTACCTTTGCCTTATCTTTTTCGACTACAAATTGGATTAACTCCTTCGCATCAACGTTTCTGTTCATTTCCCTGTAAAATCTTTGGAAGGGGGATTACGACCTTTAAAAACCCCGAAAAGTCTCACATGCTCGTTTACACCTGGTGGGTTTACAGCGATATATCTCACGGAATGAAACAATAAACCAGAAAAAAGTAATCTTATTATGATAATTGAGTGAAAAATACCTCACCCTCTTTTTTATTTTTTTAATCCTTTGTTAAAATAGTCTCGATAATGAGAAGTTATGTGAATAAAAAGCCGGATAAAGAAAATAAACGATCTACTCAGGGAAGACAGCCGTAGAAATTATTATTTTTAGAATAAAAAATTAGACAAAATCGGGCATTCAACTTATGTTAAAATGAAAAATGGTTCTTTGTTTTTGTCAGATTTTTTTTGGTTGGTTTAAAATCTGGAAAAAAAAATTAGCCCTCCGTTATCCTTTACCTCCTTGTACTTCCCCTCCCTTATCCCCCTTCTTTATACTTCCCCCTCCGTTATACTTCCCCTCCTTTATACTTGAAATTTGATACTTCCACCCGTTACGAGAGGGACCTTCCTTGGGCAAAAATCCCATTATATCTAGCTTCCGAAAAAAACTTACAATTACAAAAATTTTAGAAAAAAAACAGCATTTTTAAAAAAGAAACTGAAAATTTTTCGAAATAAAAAAACTAGGAAATTTGTTTGAAAAAAAAATTACCTCTCCATTATACTTTCTTTCCTTGTACTTCCCCTCCCTTATACCCCCTTCTTTATACTTCCCCTTCCGTTATACTTCCCCTCCTTTATACTTGAAATTTGATACGTCCACCCGTTACGACAGGGACCTCCCTTGTGGAAAAATCCCATTATATCTAGCTTCCGAAAAAAAACTTACAATTACAAAAATTTTAGAAAAAAAACAGCATTTATAAAAAAAGAAACTTAGAAAATTTTTCGAAAATAAAAACTGGGAAAATTTTTCGAAAAAAAAAATTACCTCTCCGTTATACTTTCTTTCCTTGTACTTCCCCTCCCATATACTCCCCTTCCTTTATACTTCCCCAACCTTATACTCCCCCTCCTTTATACTTCCCCAACCTTATACTTCCCCCTCCGTTATAATTCCCCTCCTTTATACTTGAAATTTGATACTTCCACCCGTTACGAGAGGGACCTCCCTTGGGGAAAAATCCCATTTTATCTAGCTTCCGGAAAAAAAAACTTACAATTACTAAAATTTTAGAAAAAAAAAAACCAGCATTTTTAAAAAAAGAAACTGAAAATATTTCGAAATAAAAAAAACTGGGAAAATTTTTCGGAAAAAAAAATTGCCTCTCCGTTATACTTTTTTTCCTTGTACTTCCCCTCCCTTATACTCCCCCTTCTTTATACTTCCCCTACCTTATACTTCCCAATCTGTTATACTTCCATCCTTTATACTTCAAATTTCACACTTCCACCCGTTTCGAGAGGGACTCCCTATGGCAAAAATCCCAATACTTCTACCTTGATAATTCGAAAATTACTCGAAAAAAAAGCAATTGGAAAATTAAGTTTTATTGAGGAAAAAAAATTAGAAAGTTCGTTCACAAATAAAAACTTCGAAATCTACCAAAAACAGTAAATAGTAAATTATTTGAAAAAAAAAAAAAAAAAAAAAAAAAAACTTGGAAAAAACCTCTTTAAACTTAAAAGACCTCCTTAAACTAAAAAAAAATTACTTCCCTAATGTACTTTTCCTCCTTGTACTTCCCCTCCATTATAGTCCCCCTTCTTTATACTTCCCCTCCTTCAACTTCCCCTCCTCTGTACTTCCCCTCCTTCAACTTCCCCTCCTCTGTACTTCCCCTCCTCTGTACTTTCCTCCTCTGTACTTCCCCTCCTCTGTACTTCCCCTCCTCTGTACTTCCCCTCCTTAATACTTTCCCCTCCTTTTGTTCCTTCTCTTTAAGGAAGTTCCCGTCGGAGCCAGCTCCAGACTTCTACTTCTCCTTTAAATAATTTCGGTCATTCATTTTGGGTCATAACACTAGACTTTTCATTTTATGTTTAGAAGAATTAGGAAGTAAAAAAAGTCCATAAAAAAATTGCGAAAGTAGTAATTTTAACATGTAAATTTTGATCTTTTCTTGACCCTAAACCTAAATGTAATATATATACGTAATAAAAACGCATCGAATAAACATATCAATTTGTTATAGGAAAAAAATGGAAATGCGACAAAAACCGCTGAATAATTTTTCAATTTTAAATATTTTAAGTGTTAGTTTTGAAACGCAATCATGACATCCGAGGCCGCGTAAAAGGTGTTTATTGTTAATTTTATAATCCTTGAAATAAAGAGGGTTTTACATAAAGAAAGGTTAAAAGCCTTATAAAATGAAAATAAACCATGACTTTATAAGCATTTAAAAAGGGTAATTACACGACAAAGTAAGAATATTATCAAAAGTTGAACAAAACATTCTTTAAATTCTTTAAATTTAGACGACCTGGTTAATTATAAAAGAAAAAAATTTCTTGATAATGAAAACAGTAAAAATATTTATGTTTTGAAATTTCTCGTTGTTGTAGGGTCAGAGATTCGACATGCACTTGGTACTCTCATTCCTTACATGGAAAAAACCGATAAGCGACGATTTTATCGCTGCCGTTCTTTTTTTAAATGATCGACCTTTACATTTGGCATATTTGTCACGGTCGAAATTCAAATCGATTTAAATAATACAAAATAGACTGACGTTTAACATTATTCCCGCCGATGATTTATCGCCTCGGAATCTATAAAAGACAGATACTGATTATTGAATCTTAGTATGATTGGAGAAATCAAAAAGATTGAAAAAAAATCATTTTTTGGTAGGCGGAGGACCTCAAAGGCCCCCTAGAATTTTGTATGTCTTGGGGAGTGTATACGTGACGACATAATGCGGTTCGGCATAATGCATTTGACCTTAAAATAGCAGAAATCGCGAGTTTAAAAATCTGCAATTCATCATAAAGAAAATAGTCGAAAACGTTCACCATAATGCATATGAACATAATACATCTCACCATAAAGAAGATATGAATAGTCGAAAACGTTCACCATAATGCATTTGAACATAATACATCTCACCATGAAGAAGAGATTTAACACTTGTCGTTTCAACATAACGCATTAGAACATAAAGGAAACTTTCATTTTAAAGCACTTGTCGTTTCACATAAAACTGTCCCTGTCCTTTGGGCATAATACATCTCACCATAAACTAAGGACAGCGAAATAGCAAGCCTATTTTTGCTGTTAAAAAAGCGATAATGGCGATACCACAATAACCATAAAACTTTCACCATATTCACAGTACACCATAATGCAATCCCTACATCTTCGCTTGAAGAAAAAAATTAAACCCCTTTCGTCATAAACGAGCTGATCCCATTGGCTGCCTTCTTGCTTTCCTAGTTTATAGTGAGAAGAATTGCATCATGGTGAACTGTCAAGTTTTTTATTAAAAAAGCGATTATGGCGATACCACAATAACCATAAAACTTTCACCATAATGTTCACCATAATCGCGTTTTAAACGGCAAAAGTAGGCTTGCTCTTTCGCTGTCTCTAGTTTATGCAGAAATGTATTATGCCTAAACTGCAGAAACAGTTTTATGCATAAACAGCAAGTTTAAAGGGAGGAATTTATGATGAGAAGCGTTGTGGTAACTTGCACTTTTTTAAAGTCGTTTATGGCGAAACGCTTTATGCTGAAATGCATTATGCTCAAAATTTTTGTACTTTTGAGGGCTTTATGTTCAATTCCATTTGACCATAAAATAGCAGAAATCGCGAGTTCAAAAATCTGCAACTCAACATAAGGAAAATAGTCGAAAACGTTCACCATAATGCATTTGAACATTTGGAGCTTTTGTATTATGCCGAAACGCATTATAGTCAACTACTACAGATTTTTTTTTATGTCTAACTGCTTTAGGGTGAAATGCGTTATGTTGAACGGTGTTCTCCCATTGGCAGGACTTAGGAGGAAAAGATTTCTTTTGAAAAGGTCCTCCGGATTCAAAATTGGAGATTAAAATATTACCTCAATGTCTGTTATTACGTCCAAATTGACTGAAAAGAACACAAACCCTAATAAAATCCGAACATTTTTATCATGGGGCCACCGAAAAAGAACTCGTTTTATTCCCTCCACTATAATTGTATATTGCCTCAAGTCGCTCTGTAATTGCCCCCAAAAGAACGAGATTAAGTTGTAGGATCAATTTTGTGTTTTTGAGAGATAATCCATTTCGAATGCGTGAGGTCCGGTGATGATTCTATAATTGAAGCATTAACCTATTAGGCAACGATTTACCTAAACATTAGCGTGCTGGACGCTCCGAGGAAGAGATTAGGGGCCTAGCCCTTCATGTAGTTAAACCATCCTATACTAATTATTCCCCACGTCACTAAATGGCTGGAAATACTGAGATTTTCCAAGATTCATGCGCACTAGAGAGGAAGGGATTTGCAATCGACGGTTTCTAACAAGGTTGGCCAATTGTCAATGCTGGCAATCTTAAAAAGTTCCCTGCGGACACAAAATTTCTCAGTCAAGATACTGCTTACTGCATGAAAAAAGTACGAAATAGTGGCTTATTTTGATAAAACAGGAAACCTATAATTTTCGTCACTAAATGGCTGGAAATAATTTGATTTTCCAGATTCATGCGCACTAAAGAACAGCCTCTGGGAAGGGATTTGCAGTCGACTTGGGTTGCAAACAAGGTTGGTCAATTGTCAATGCAGCCCATCTTAAAAAGTTCCCTGCGGACACCAAATTTCACAGTCAACGATACTGCTTTACTGCATGAATAAAGTACGAAATAGTGGCTTATTTTGATAAATCAGGAAACCTATAATTCTCGTCACTAAATGGTTGGAAATACTGCGATTTTCCAAGATTCATGCGCACTAGAGAACAGCCTCTGGGAGGGGATTTGCAAGACTTGGGTTTCTAACAAGGTTGGCCCATTGTCAATGCTGCCCATCTTAAAAATTTCCCTGCGAAGACAAAATTTCTCACTCAACGTTACTGCTTTACTGGATGAGTAAAGTACGAAATAGTGGCTCATTTTAAAACAGGAAACCTATAATTTTTCTTGGAACTCAAAGCAATATTCGTGATAACATTTTATACTCAATTGATACTATTTCATAAATTGCTATGTAATTATGACCACTATTTCTTAGTAGAGGACACTTTTTTTTATTTCTACATACGGGCATGCTTTACAGCTGTACACGAGAAAGAGCAATTAATTCTGATGGCTTCTTTGAAATAGGTTTTTTAATAGTTTCGACGTGGGAAAAATAAACTACGGTGCTATAAAATTAATTTTGGGAAAATAAAATTCTGAGGACGTCGAGCCATTAAGGGCGGAAGTATTGCAACAAGAATGGTAATGGCTTGATGGATTTTGGGGTTAAAAGACTATAGGGGGTGCATTATAAGGGAGGATCACGTCGCAAGTCCCATTACCTGCCTTTGTTCATGACCAACAATAAAACCGCTGCCACCTGTAATGCTGGCTTTTAGGATCGCCTTTTTCCCCCATCCAATATGTTAAAAAGTACAATCTTTTAAAAAAAGAACTAATGACCTTTTTAGATATAGGAGAAAATATGGATCATTAAGCAGGGAGGAACCGCGAAGGCATAACGAACTCCATAAACATCTTCTCCCTAACTTCCTCTTTAAACTTTGCCTAATAAAATGTTCCATTCGGAAAATTTTTTAAACGTTTTAAAAGATAGTCAATAAATTAGGGAAATTAACTGTATTGACGGTACCATCTGGCATTTTTTAAAAAAAGGGGGGGACATCTGCAAAATCTTATTGACTGTTTACCAAACGGATCATTCTTCACGCCCCTCCGCAACACTTAATACTAATTGTTGAAATGTGACAATGGGGACGGTAAAAGGCGGTTTCGCCGAGGGAATCAATTGTCCTTTGATTTGTAACTGCGGGTCCATTAGGGAAGTATTGTCGAAGGAAAAGGGAGAAAAAAAAATATATACTTCCATAATTTCTATTGAGTGGCTTTTAAAGGGGTTTTCAACCAGACCCGATGGGGTGCACAAAAGATGTTATCTAACAATAATTGATTGAACAAAATCGTAATTTAGCAATTAAAAACGGAGGAGGGAGGATGATTTCGGGTACATGTGAGTTAACGATACAAGGCCAACGCGCATGCGCGTTCCCGCGGTTTTTCAAACATCCCTATATGAGATTTGCCTAAATTCATACTAATTCGAAACAAATTAACCCCCGCGTCTTATAAAACAAGCTCACCTTGCGTGAAGAAAACATATTATTCCCCACAAAACTAGTTTGAATTTAGGCAAATCTTAAAGATGGAGTATTGAAAAAACGCAGGAGTTAATAAACACATGAATGCTCGCTCATGTACGTTAGTTAGATCGTCAGCTTAAATGTAGTTAAATCGTCTGCTTAACTGCAGTTAGATTGTCAGCTAAACGGTAGTTAGATCGTCAGCTGAACGTTAGTTGGATCGTCAGCTGAACGTTAGTTGGATCGTCAGCTTAAACGTAGTTTGATTGTCAGCTTAACTGTATGTAGTTAGATCGTCAGCTAAACGGTAGTTAGATCGTCAGCTGAACGTTAGTTGGATCGTCAGCTTAAACGTAGTTAGATTGTCAGCTTAACTGTATGTAGTTAGATCGTCAGCTAAACGGTAGTTAGATCGTCAGATGAATGTTAGTTAGATCGTCAGCTATTAAATAGTTAGATCGTCAGCTAAACGTTAGTTGATTTTCAGATAAACGTTAGTTAGATTGTCAGCTAAATGGTAGTTCGATCGTTTGTTAAACGGTGGTTAGATCGTCAGCTTAACTGGAGTTAGATAGTCAGGTAAACGTTAGTTAGATCGTCAGCCAAGGAGTAGTAACAATTTCTTCGAAGCTGACGACAGACAGTCATCTAACAATTTTTCAAAATTTCTTATAGAGGAGAGGCATGGTACAGCCAAGCATTTTCTTACTCACTAGTTGAACGGTCGATAAATCCTAAGCTAAACGGCAGTTAAATCGTCAGCTAAACGGTAGTTATATCGTCAGCTGAACGTTAGTTATATCCTCAGCTGAACGTTAGTTAGATCGTCAGCTTAAACGTAGTTAGATTGTCAGCTTAACTGTATGTAGTTAGATCGTCAGCTAAACGGTAGTTAGATCGTCTGCCAATGAGTAGTAACAATTTCATCGAAGCAGACGTCAGACAGTCATCCAAACAATTTCACTAAATACTTTTTATTGTAGAGGCATGGTACAGTCATGCATTTATTCTCCTTGCGTAAAGAAAAAAAATTAACCCCCTCAAAACTTGTTTGAATTTTGGTAAATCTTAAAGATGAAGTTTTGAAAAAACGCGGGAGCTAAAAAACACATGAATCCTCGCTCGTGTGCGTTGTTATGGTGTGGTACGTTAGTTAGATCGTCAGCTTAACTGTAGTTAGATCATCAGCTGAACAGTATTTAGATCTTCAGCTAAACGGTAGTTAGATCGTCAGCATGGAGTTAGATCGTCTGCTTAACTTTAGTTATATCGTCTGCTGAACGGTAGTTAGATCGCTAGCTAAACGTTAGTTAGATAGCGGGAGCTAAACTAAAAAACACATGAATGCTCGCGCACGTGCTTAGTTATGGTATCGTAAACTCACATGTACCAATCATTCTATGATTACGATTATTCCCTACTCTTGTTTGAATCAAATTATTTTTTTCTTCCCTTCATTTTCGGCCCTGATATTAGATAATTTTTGATTTATTCCTCACAGGGTGGGAAATTTTTTTTTCTGGCTATTATAGCTGGTTACGTGAATTAATCATCCAATTTATTCTGTCACAGGAAGGGAACAAATTAAAGCGACAATTTGTCCGTCGAAGGCCTCCACACAACATTGCTCATTCACCTGTTTGACTTTTTACACGACTCCGGATAAATAGGAACGGGTTTTTTTATTTGAATTTTTTTTTCTTCCGAGACCCACCACATTTTCCAACTGACAAAACGCACCTGCTTATATTCATAATTTTTTTGTAAATCAAACGGTTTTTAATGATCACGAAAAGGGTAAAAAAATCAAAATTGACGACTCCGTCACTATTAATCATCCCATTTTTTGTATAATTTAGCACCTGATGTCTCCTAGGGTGGCTTTTGAATCTTTTTTTCTCCATCCGAGATCAATGATCCTTTTCCAGCCACCAGTATTACGGCCTACGAGGGCGAAATGGGAGATTTGTTACGGACCGTAAGCAACCCACTTACGCCCCTTATTACACGTAGATATAGTTATAGTAACCATAACGAAAAAAAAAATCTCTCGTTACGATATTAAACTTTTAAAGTAGCTACCCTAAAACCATAGACTTTTTCTTCTTTTTACGATTTTTTGGCGCATTCCTCGATTTTTTGTTCTGAGAATAGTCATTCAGTTGATAATATTACCTCGCCAGAATATAAATGAAATTCTTGGAGCATGTACAGAAAGATTTTCGACGTCAAATTTCGTCTTCTGCGCATGCTCCAGGAGTTTCAAAACTTCGCTTGGAACAAATCTGATATTTTCATGCTGTAAAATCATGTAGTTTCCAAATAAGTACACGTTCAGGCGACAAATTGTGATTCAATAAACGCGAAAACAAGTCTTTTATGGTTCAATAAAGAAGTTGGTACATTTTAGAGATAAAAATTACTTTTTAAGATAGACGTGGGCGCCTACTACATATTTATCCTTGTGTGTGGCTTTCCTATAAGGGAAAAAAAAACTACTTGTCATTGGTCGATAACTGTTATTAGATCGATCGCTCCGTTGATTACCTCCGTCTTAATTGCTCTTTGTTATTAAGAAATTCTTGTACTTTTTTGTTAAATTTCGGCTGTTAGGTAGAATTTTTATTTACATATTAAAAAACAGTGGAATTTTTAATCTTGATTTTAGGATTTATTTTGTGAATAACGCGAGCAAATCCTTTTGTTTCATGAATTCACATAAGTGCCAAATTAATTTTATAAAAACAAAAAAAAGCAGCTTCGTTTTTTTATCGTGAGTCAAGCATCTGTAACCGGACGCGCATTATGTAAATCTCCAATTTTACGATATCTCTGATAAGTCGCATGGAATATTATTTTCACAGATCGTTTCGGCTTAGTATAATGGGAGAAACATCAGATAACTTAGGACTTAAGTCTCACCCCGCATATTTTTCTGCCCCAACAAAAAGTTAAGTCTAATTAGGGACGACTCGGTTGATTCTTTTCAAATCTTTCGAAGTTTTTTTTTTATTTCGCCTGCCCTAATTAAAGGGTTAAAGCGTATAGAATGGAGAAAAAATAAAATCATTATTTTGGGATAACGGAGTTTTTTGTGACAAAAAAAATTTAGTTGTGAGGCTTAACCTATTTTTCAAGTCGTTAATCAGTCTGAAAAGAAATCAAGGAAAAAAATTTTTATTCTAGCGTGCAGGTAGTTTTTACTATCGCTCATTTTTTTCATCTCCCATTGTTAAGAATATCCTTGATATTTTAACCACGGAAATTATAAGTTTAGGGGGGTTAACCTACTAGTTTGAAGAGCTTCCAACTAAAACTTCCTTAAAGAGAAGTAACAATATAGTGGGGTGAAGTATTAAGGAGGAGGAGTATAAGGAGGGGGAAGTATAAAGGAGGAGGAAGTACATATAAGGAGAGTAAAGTATAAGGGAGGGGAAGTTTAAAGAAGTTTTTTTTTAAGTTAGAGGAGTCCTATAAAAGTTATAACTCAGTGAGTCTACAGTTTAAGGAGGTTTTTTTTTTTCAAAAAATGTTCAGTTTTTTTTTTTTCAAAAAATTTAAACTTTTTTTCCCAAAAATTATCAGTTTTTTTTCTTTTCAAAAAGCTGTTTTTTTTTGTTTTTTTTTCAAAAAATTTGAACTTTTTATCCCAAAAATTATCAGTTTTTTTTTTCGAAAAGCTGTTTTTTTTTTTTTTTTTCAAAAAATTTGAACTTTCTTTCCCAAAAATTATCAGTTTTTTTTTCGAAAAGCTGTTTTTTTTTTTTTTCAAAAAATTTGAACTTTTTTTTCCAAAAATTATCAGTTTTTTTTTCTTTTCAAAAAGCAGTTTTTTTTTTTTTTTTTTTTCAAAAAATTTAAACTTTTTTTCCCAAAAATTATCATTTTTTTTTTCGAAAAGCTGTTTTTTTTGTTTTTTAATTTTAACTTTTTTTCCCAAAAATCATCAGTTTTTTTTTCGAAAAGCTTTTTTTTTTTAAATTTTAACTTTTTTTTCCAAAATTTATCAGTTTTTTTTCTTTTCGAAAAGCTGTTTTTTTTTTTTTTTCAAAAAATTTAAACTTTTTTCCCCGAAAATTATCAGTTTTTTTTCTTTCGAAAAGCTTTTTTTTTTTTCAAAAAATTTTAACCTTTTTTTCCCAAAAATCATCAGTTTTTTTTTTCGAAAAGCTTTTTTTTTAAAACTTAACTTTTTTTTCCAAAAATTATCATTTTTTTTTTTTTTTTTTTTCAAAAAGCTGTTTTTTTTTTTTTTTTTTCAAAAAATTTTAACTTTTTTCCCCAAAAATTATCAGTTTTATTTTTTTTTTTTCAAAAATTTTGACTTTTCTGTTTTTCGAAATTTTTTCCAGAATCAAGGTAGAAATAATGGGATTTTTGCCCAAGGGAGGCCCCCACTTGATAACGCGAGGAAGTAGCAAATTTTTCCCTACTAAAAAAAAAAATTATTACACCAATTACACAGGTTAAGGGTAATTTGTAAGCGTTTAAGAATTTTTGGAGTAAAAAACAAAAAACATTTTTTTACATTAGGTAGTTGTCATTTTAGTAGGGAGAAATTTCATACTTCCACCCGTTACGAGAGGGACCTCCCTTGGGCAAAAATCCCATTATTTCTAGCTTGATAATTTATAAAATTTAAATTAAAGCGTATTCGGAAATGGTATAAAGTAGGGAATTTTTTTTTTTTTTTTTTTTTTGGGATTCTTGTTTATGTGGAAAAAAAATTATGATAAAAATATGGAAAAAAACATGGATGATAAGAGTATCCATGTGGAGGGAAAAATAAGGCCATAAAGATTTCATCGTGGTAACGTACAATCGCCTTTTCTAAAATAGGTTTTTCCAATCGTGAAGGATAAAGAAAAAAAATCAATCCTGTAAAGTATTCAGCGAGGGGAAATTGCCATAAACCCCTCAGGTCTGGGAATCAAAGTTAAACCGATGAGTTTCTAGGTTTACGTTTGAATAAAACATTTTTCGAGGACCCCGACGAGTTCGAAATTGAGGCATTGTCTTACCTTCTTCCTCACACCCACGTTTTTTCATTCTAATTTAAATATTTATTAAACAAGTTGTCACCGTTGATGTGTGTATTATTAAATGGAAGGCCCTCCCGATATTGCCCTGTCAACACCTCCACTTTCCATTGTAAAAAAAAAACAATTGTAGAAGCCTCTCAAACGTTTTAATTATAAAAACCTTAATAAGAATTTTTTTTTTTTCAAATCAAATTTTGTTTATTGTGTTCGGTCAGATCAAAAAAGATTTTATATCTCCGTCACGATTTTGTTAGTATAATCGTTCTTCCATGTTTGGTGGACGAAAATTCCAGGAAGACACCCCTGTCTTATTTTAATTTTGCCCTGGGCGTTGGCTTCAAAGTCGAATTAGCCTTCAAATATAATAAGTTTGCACTCATCCGTTGGGAGGAGGTGATGGGTATTCAGTGTTTTTTCATTCGATATTCTGGGAAGGTCATTAGCTTCACCCTGTTCTCACCCCCTTTTCGTTATCTCGTTTCTACGAAAAGTTTGTGTACAAAAATAAAATCGCCAGTTTCTATGTTTACTTTTTTAGTCTTTCTTGGTATAGGAAGATTTGTTTTCTTTGAAATCTTTAGCTATCAATGATAAACGGCTGTTGAGTTATTGAATGAATGGAAACTTCTTTTTCATTTCTTTTTCTTTCTTTCGCCTATGAGAAGATAGGGTATCCGAGATAATCGGCCCCAGAAACGCATGGAAATGTTTATTTCGACCAAATAAGAATTTTTGAGTGTATTTATAGCCCCCAAAAGTGGTCGATTTCGAAGAAAATGACGTTTTTTTGGTGAAAAATCATTTAACCAACATCAGAGCAAAAAAAATTTTTGAAACCATTCTGGCAAGATAAAAATGCATCCTAAATAAGGAAACATACGTCAATGGTGCTTTACGTTGGATAGTTCTTTTTTTACGAATTTTTTTAGACTTAAAATGCGCATAACTTTTCAAATGCAAGAGCTGACAGAATTTTTTTTGAGCGAAAAAGTAACTTAAACAGAGTAAAAATAAATGAAATATCAATGTAAATCCCTTTTTTAGGAGCGTTTTACGGTGTAGAATTTTTCATATTTTTTCCCGGTGGAGGGTAACCCTCAAAATCGCCAAAAACACAATTTTTGGACAAAGAAAAATCTAACAAAAAACTAAGAGACCCTTTTAGGACCTCAGAAAAAAATTACGAAACAATTGGATTCAATACCTGATTAAGCTGACGATCTAATTACCGTTTAGCTGACGATCTAACTACAGTTAAGCTGACGATATAACAACTGTTCAGCTGACGATCTAACTACCGTTTAGCTGAGGATCTAACTACCGTTCAGCTGACAATCTAAATACAGTTAAACTGACGATCTAATTACCGTTTAGCTGACGATCTAACTACCGTTTAGCTTGAGATTAATTGACCTTTCAGCTGGCGACCAAGCAAACGCTTGGCTGTACCATATCTCTCCAATATAAAATATTTAGAGAAATCGTTTGGATGACTATCCAATCGATGCTCGATCGTCTGCATCGATGAAAATGTAGGTATTAGGCTGACGATCTAACTACAGCTTAAATGACCATTTAAGTACCGTTTAGCTGACGATCTAACTACAGTTAAGCTGACGATCTTACTACCGTTCAGCTGACAATCTAAATACAGTTAAACTGACGATCTAACAACTGTTCAGCTGACGATCTAACTACCGCTCTGCTGAGGATCTAACTACCGTTCAGCTGACAATCTAAATACAGTTAAACTGACGATCTAATTACCGTTTAGCTGACGATATAACTACCGTTTAGCTTGAGATTAATTGACCTTTCAGCTGGCGACCAAGCAAACGCTTGGCTGTACCATATCTCTCCAATATAAAATATTTAGAGAAATTGTTTGGATGACTATCCAAACGATGCTCGATCGTCTGCATCGATGAAAATTTTAGGTATTAGTCCTTGGCTGATGATCTAACTACAGCTTAAATGACCATCTAAGTACCGTTTACCTGACGATCTAACCACAGTTCAGCTGACGATCTAACTACCGTTTAGCTTAAGATTTATCGACAGTTCAGCTGGCGATCATGCAAATGCCTTACTGTACCATTTCTCTCCAATATAAACTATTTAGAGAAATAGTAGATATAAGACTTGTCTCTTGTTTTTATGCAGCTATCCAAAAACTAACCACTTATTCCCCACAAGCTGGCGACAGATAAAAAAAAATATTTGCCACACAATCACAAAAGCCGAAATACGTAGACAAAAAAAATGTCATCGTTATAACTAATGACTCAGCCGTTTTTCAACCCTAGACAGTTTAGTTCTGGATATTACTATACTTTTTTTTTTCATAATCTATGAAGTAATGATTGTGTACATATGAGAAAATGACCGCAAGTGTTCTAATGGCTTCTGAGCGTTTAGCCTACCACTAACATTACCGCAAGTTGTTCTTTTGGAATACATGATCCTCGTTTTTATCTCAACTACCGGTCACTGTCCTTTCATTTCTATCTAAAAAAAAAAATTATAAACCAATGTAATATGGGGTTCGGTTTGTTATTTGTCACAGAAGACATATTGATTAGAAAGGTAATAATTAATAAATCTTTACCTCCTTGGTATACTATATCAAAACCTAATGGTTCGGTCAAATGGAAATTTCAACTATTTAATTCAGACCAATTTAAAATTCAAATCTAAGACCCCCAAGAGGAGCAATTTATGCTTCAAATAATAGCAGTGAATATGTTGATTTTTTTTTATTGAAAAAGTTTTTAAATCATTTGAAACATATTTTTAAAATTGGCTTTGTTTTCTAATTAAGGAGGGAGCCAAAGGGCGAGACCGTGCCGGACGGAACAATTAGTTATCATCTTTTTTAATTGATAACCGACGATTTATTATAAGAAGTTTAATTAAGAGAAAACATTGTGTATTCATACCGATGGCTCATATAAAAATTGAGTTAACCCTTCGGATAGGTATTAATCTCAAGTCGTTTATCATATCCTTCTACGTCTATTTAAAAAAAAAAAACTCTAATTAAAACGACGACGTTTCTGTCTAAAGTTTGTTTTATTATCTTCAACTCAGACATTATGGTAATTTGATTAGTGGAAATATCGGTGTTAAAAGCTCAGGTAGAGTTCATTATCACAAGATGTCTTTTTTTTTTTTTCGCCCAGCCAGGCTACATAGGAAAGGCGTAAACAGCCTAAAGGGTATCCCATGGTAAGGCAGGCGAATCGGCCCTAGGAACGCATGGAAGTCGTTCTTTCGAATAAAAATTTTGAGTTGCTTTATAGCCCCCGAAGACGTTTGTATTGGTCGATTTCAAAGAAAATGACGTTTTTTGGTATAAAAAAAATCTGGCAAGTTAAAACTGCATCCTAAATAAGGAAAAATTCGCCAACGGTGCTTTAAGTTGGATAGCTCTTTTTTTACGAATTTTTTAAAACTTAAAATGCACATAACTTTTGAAATTTGAACTTTAAGAGGTGCCAATAATTTTTTTGAGCGAAAAAGTAACTTATACAGAGAAAAAATAAATAATATCACCATCAATCCCTTTTTTAGGAGTATTATACAGAGTAGAATTTTTCATATTTTTTTCCCCGGTGGTGGTAACCCTCAAAATTGCCAAAAAATCAATTTTTGGACAATGAAAAATCTAACAAAAAATAAAGACGTGCCTTAAACGCTTTTAGGACCACAGAAAAAAAATTACGAAAAAATTGGCATCAATACCTGATTAGGCAGACGATCTAATTATCGTTTAGCTGACGATTTAACTACAGTTAAGCTGACGATCCAAACTTCCGTTTAGCTGACGATCTAACTACCGTTCAGCTGACGATCTAACTACCGCTTAGCTTAAGATTTATCCGAAAGTATTCTCGTCCTATTGTCTTCTCGTCCTAATGTATTCTCGTCCTAAAAATAATGGAAAATGGAAAAATATACTGTATTCTCGTCCTAAAAAAGGGGCGTAGCCTGTTAGGACGAGAATACTTTCGGACGAGAATTCAGTTTATATTTTTTCTTTTTCTATTATTTTTAGAACGAGAGTACTTTAGGATGAGAATACTTTCGGACGAGATGTGTGCCCCCACTGAATCCATAGACACCAAGAAATATCAGGTGATTTTTTAATATTAGGTTTGTTCCAACAGTTGGAAACTGATCTGAAGGTCATGGAGGATGCACAGTTTGGTCCGTCCAATCTGAAGACATCATGCGTCAAAATCCTTCTGCGCATGATCCAGGAGTTTCAAACTGCGGTTGGAACAAAACTATTGTTACCAAAAACGTTGATCATGAGGTGTGGCAGACAATTTTTCTCCGAAAAACGTTTTCTTGATTGGTTGAAGTATATTTTTGGGATAAGGTATTAGACTGGTATTATTCAATTTCTATTAGAGGACAGAGATTGGCAGCTTAAATTTAGTCTAGCAAGCTATAAATTATCGAGTTCTGTAATTGATAGCTTTATCTGTCTCATTTGCGGATGACTTGAGCAAACTCCTGATTAATGGATTGATCGGATGTGCAAGTCTCGGTAGTTCCTAGATAATAGAATTTAAAAATTATTTTATAAAAAGAAGAACTTTTGGGGTTTTATCTGAGAAGGGTCAGTTTGAAAAATGTACATGCACTTATCTGTCGGCAAGGGGTTAAGCGAGGCTTTTTACTTATTGCGTTGTTTTTTTGGGCTCACCGGATTTGTGGCCGGCCATAACTCTGATTTAAGACCTTCCCGGAAGATGATGAAGTTAAGTCTTTTTCAAGAGAAAAAAAGAAACTAGAAAAAAAAATTTACCTTCATAAGTAACGAAAATAGGTAGAATTTACATAAGAGGAAGTGCCGCTGTTTAAATTCGAACCTTAACCGCCAGGAAGCCCCTTTCTTGTTAATTGAATTCCGAATAGTCTGTTCAATTGGTCCTTTCCCACACGGCGTAATAGAATTCAGCACATGAGCCTCGCGTTGCATACCGAACTACCGACATTGGCACCATCCTCCTTTTCACCAAAGTCTAGGAATCCTCTGATTCATTTCGCATACTAAAAACATGAGAAGTTTTTAGTTATAGCGGCTCCTCGAGGTGTCATTTTTTAGCAAGATAGCTGTTCATAATTCGTATTCTCAAGCAATTTTTACGGTAGAACACCGTTCAACATAACGCATTTCACCCTAAAGCAGTCGAACATAAGAAAATCTGCATTTCGACATAAGAAACCTGTAGTTCGCCATAATGCATTTCGGGATTGAACATAAAGCTCTAAAAAGCTCAACAATTTTGAGCATAATGCATTTCTACGTCGCGTTAGTTCTAACACTGGATAAGTCATTTTTTATCAATTTTGACTTAGGCATAGTTTCTGTTGGTAAATTTTGTGGAGAATCGAATTCCGTTGGTAGTTTAACCCTATTACCAACAGAACGCGTATTTCACGATTTAACCAACAGGTAATGCATTGATTCAAATGAGAAATTAATCCGTATTTTGGCTCTCCTGAAAAGCTAAGAAAAATGACTTATCCGGTGTTAGAACTAACGCGACGATATAGTGTTTCGCCATAAACGACTTTTTCAATAAATGCAAGTCGACATAAAAAGAAGTCCAAGTCACCATAACACTTCTTACTATAAAAGCCTCTCTTTAAACTTGTTTTTGCCATAAAACTGTTTCTGTCGTTTGGGCATAATACATCTCACCATAAACTAGGGACAGCGAGAGAGAAAGCCTACTTTTGCCGATTAAAACGCGATTATGGCGAAACCACAAAAACCTTAAAACTTGATAGCTCACCATAATGCAATTAAACATAAAGCATCTCACCATAAACTAGGAAACGCAAGCAGGCAGCCAATGGGATCAGCTCGTTTTATGACACAAGGGGGTTAATTTTTTTCTCTCGTGAGGATTTGCGAATTGCGTTATGGTGAACTGTCAAGTTTTAAGGTTATTGTCGATTCGCCATGAACGTGTGTTATACGGCGAAAATAGGCTGTTCCTAGTTTATGGTGATTATGCCCAAACGACAAAAACAGCTTTATGTCGAAACGACGTTAGATCTCTCCGGTATGGTGAGATGTATTATGTTCAAATGCATTATGGTGAACGTTTTCGACTATTTACTTTCTTCATGTTGAGTTGCAGATTTTTTGTGGTGAACGGTAACTCGATATTTCTCCTATTTATGGTCAAATTATGGCGAACCGCATTATGTCGACACTCAGTTCGTTTTAAATTCCTAGCTATATAACTTTTGAGGAAGTTTTTATAATGGCCTTGAAATTTTTTTTTCGGGGAACCTTTTTTAGTTTAAATCATTGTTTTAATGAGGGTAGAACTGGGCCCGGGTTCAACGTTTATCCAAAGTTTCTTATCACGGCATCGCGTGTGACTGTGTCAGCATAATTAAATCGTATAATGGAAAACTCAGATAATAAGTTAAATATTATGTGTTAATTTTTTGGTGTTTTTTTTTATTGGTAAACAAAATCTCAATTAAATTTCGAGAAAAAAAAATCGGGAAAAAAATTATTAATTTGAACAAATTTTCCCCAGAGAAATTTACGGTTATATAAAAAATAAATCCTAAGCTTAGTTTTGTTAAAAAAGCTAAAGAAAAAAAAATTCTTTTTCGCAGAGGCATTGCGTTTTTCTACTGCAGGGCTTTAAACCAGACTACTATAAATTCTTACATTTTTCTTCCCCTCCCAAAACACGTTTCCTTTTATCTATTTTCATCTCGCACTATGAATTTTCCCGGATAGTCGGTAAATTGAGATTGCGAAAAACAAGAAATTTTCATCTTCATACCTGAGGGAAATTTTTTTTTTATACGTTAAACAATAAAAAGGAATTTATCCTCTTTTATAATGGTTGAAGGTGATTTGAAAAAGAGGGTTAAATCCCTGTCTTGTAGTTTAAAAGACAGGACTATCTTTTCTTCGAATATACACAAAGACAAACAATTTTGAAGTGATCACGAGCGTGAAATGAGGCACATTCGGATTAAGTAGGCCCCCATGGTATCTTCTGTATAGCGTCGCCTTATCTCATTATAGCGTCGTCTCATGTGAAATGTAATTCCTAATGTTACTTTCTTCGTTTATATTCCCAAAAGAAACATTCAGAGATGTTCAAAATTGGGGGGTGATAATATTTTAAATTTTTCAGAGACACGAAGGTTTTCTTGTCGTTCTGTTGACTCCCCTTTTTCTTGCTGAAGTCTTTATTTTCGTCGACAATCCACATCAATTAACTTCCTTAAAGAAGTTATCGTATATACCCTTAACGTCGGGTTTGTGGGGTCTTCCAGACCCCGGAGGGTCAATTCGAATATCGATCTTTACCGTTCTCAACTATGTCTGTGGTGCCGGCCGGCCGTAGCATTTTTTCCGGAACACTTTACGCCCACAATTTTCAACAGATTTTCACCAAATTTTTTTTAGTCGGTGAACAAGAAACTAACGAGGGCGATTTTTGAATTTCGAAAAAATGGCTTTAAAAATTTTTGGTGAAAAAAATTACCTATCATTTTTTTAACATTAATTATCATTTTAGTAGGGAGAAATTTCACTCTTCCACCCGCTACGAGAGGGAGCTCCCTTGGGCAAAAATCCCATTATTTCTGCCTTGATAAGTACTTAAAAAAATTTTCGAAAATAAAAGAACTTGAGAAATTTTTCAGAAAAAAGCGCAAATTTAAAAAAGAAAACTCGGAAAATTTGTCAAATAAAAAGTTGGAAAATTTTTGGAAAAAAAGTACCTATGAAAATTTTTCGAAAAAAAAAATATGAAAATTTTTCGAAAAAAAAGTATGAAAATTTTTCGATGAATTAGTATGAAAATTTTTCGAAAAAAAAGTTGGGAAATTTTTCGGAAAAAAAAACTTCCCCCTCCGTAATACTTCTCCTCCTTTATACTCCCCCTCCGTTATACTCCCATATAGTTCCCCCTCCTATATTGTTACTTCGTTTTCGTTGGAAGCTCTTCAAACTAGTATTTTTTTCCGGCAGTCTTCCAAAATTTGTTTTTGTTGATTTTGAGAGGTGAAAAGCGAATTAGCCTCTTGAGAACATTATCGCTCTCTGTCATCCCGGAGGGCATTGAGAGTCCGTCGAAACTGGTGACAGCCCGATCTGACGTTCGAATACGAAAATCAGAAGAGTCGAATGTTTCCAACCAGCAAACGTGACCTTTCAAAAATAATCTCTCAAAATTTCAACCATAATTAGACATTTAAGTTCAAACTTTTTTTTTCTTGCGTAAACAGGATATTGGAGATAAAAATCATAAAGTGCATATGTGTCTTTTAACATCACATTATACTTGGAAAGGAAAAAAAAATATTTGCGTTTGCTCGGTATCAAGTAACATATCTCACGCCTACACGAGTCAAAGACGCATGACCTCTTATGTCAACTTATCCGCCGTTAGATTTATAAATTCCCACCCAAGTTTATAATAATTCAATCATTGAAAAGCAAAGTGAATCCGATCTATTTTTACGATTTTTCTATTTCGTATTCAACTATTTTTTTCTTTTAAAAAATGTAAAATATTTTAATCCGACAGTTTTATTTGAAATGCAAAGGATACAAAAAAACATTTTGGCATCTTAAAGAAAATTTTCTCTTGATATTTCTACTCGACCTTACACTTTCATCTTACTTACCATTGGCCGGTCGGGGACAATTAAGTGTGCAACTTAGTTAGACAGTTTAATGGAGACTCTGTTTACACTTAAGTTGTTAATAACGGTAAGTTACTTGTAACCCAAGCAAAAGGGAGGCCCAGGAGGTAAAGTGATTTCCCCATAATTTGCGTTTGTTGAACCCGGATTAATTTTAATCTGCAAATTGAAACGTGTAAAATGAATAAATTCCTATCCAGATATTAAACTGAGAAAGCAAAAAATTCATCCGCCCCATTGGGATAGTGCCAAACATGGCCAGATTCTACGTAGTAGTAGTAGAAATGACTGTTTTCTTGTCGATTAAACGATATTTGACGATTGTTTGGCTGATGATTATGGGAATCGTTAAAAAATGATCTAACAAATGCTTAGTTACCAATCTGACGAAGACTTTACAACTTTTTGGGTGACTATCTGACGTCTGCTTCGATGAAAATGTTACTATTCCTTGGCTGGCGATCTAACTACCTTTCAGCTGACAATCTAACTACCGTTTAGCTGACGGTGTAACCAACGTTTAGCTGTGGATCTAACTAACGCTTAGCTGACGATCTAACTACCGTTTAGCTGCCGATCTAACTACCGTTTAGCTGACGATCCAACTACAGTTAAGTATGTATAATATTTAAAAAATTGAAATCCACTCGTCCAAATGTCTTTTCGTCCTACTGTCATCTCGTCCTAAAAAGGGGCGTTGCCTGTTAGGACGAGAATACAGTTAATATTTTTCCTTTTTCTATTATTTTTATGACGAGAATACTTTCGGACGAGATGTAGGCACTCTATTCAGTTTTGAATTTTATATTTATTTTTTGTCTGCAAAAAAGACCTTGATTTGTGCAATTCTCGATAATCCGTTTTTTTTCCTTTCCTCCATTTACATATTATTTGAGCGAGGAGGAATTATTAAACGAGACGGAAGGGAGTTTGAATATTCAAGGCGAAAACAAGACTTTTGGAACATTAATGGACGGGAATAATTATTCCAAATTCATTGCCTACGTCGACGTCTTTTGAAAGCAATCAAAGTCTTCATTCAAACTTTAATATTTGCCGATCACGTATTTAAAAAAATTTTAAATAAAAAAAAATGACCTAAAAAGACGATTTATGATTCTCATATAAACGATATCTTTTAGTCTCTGGCTTTATATTTTCAGAAGTTAATTCACGGTGCTACCAAAAGGAACTTTTAACTGAAATAAATGATCGGAAGGCGTTCCAAGAAGAAAATTTCCCTTAACTTTCATATAAAAAAAGTTTAGAAACACGGCCGATAATCATTTGCCTGATTTATGCTCGATATTATTCTTTCTTAAACAAAAAAAATTTTGTTTTTAATGGGATTTTTAATTTTTTAGCGAGCAATCAATGTCGGAAAATCGACCTTTGAAGATGATGAGAATGAAGAAAGTTATTCCTAAAAGTGGTTTCAAGAATAGAAGTAATAAACCTATGATATATTGCCCACATTCAACATTTTACTACTTTTCTATAAAAACTACCACTAAATTGGAAGAAGGGAAAAAAGGACTAAAAGAGGGAGATAAAAAAATAAGAGAGAGAGAAAGAGTCAGTCCACTACTTGTTCAAGATTATCTTTGTGGGAGTGTTGAGATTAGAGGGCCATATGTTGGGATCAGACGTGATCCTACCGCTCAGACCAGGGATTAGAAACATTTCGTCAAAATATCATTGTTTTTTTTTATACTCTCTATTTTTTTTACCCTCTAGTGGTTAATCACTTTTTTTATGGAAGGTACCTCATCCTTGACACTAGGATTAAAAAGGATTTATTTTATTTATACTTATTTAGCGTCATTTTTAAAAACGTGTACTAAGGGCCACAGTAAAAGTAGCTACCGTCCTCTTCACCATAAAGCCTCTGGCGTATTCATAAATACTTAAATATCATTTTGATGGAGCATCAAGCTCTTTAATTAATGGTCATTTATAAGATTTGTTTGCGGAGTGCGAAAGGCGGCGTTTCTATTTCGGACATGTCGAGGATGTAAATGGAACCTCAAAGTTTACTTTAGTCGTGCTCCTAATTACGAATTAATGACCGAGACAAGACAACATAAATTACAGGAAGGTGAACTAAGGAGTCAAGGGCGATCCGGATCATGCCGCCTCACCCTAAAGCCATGTTTTTAAATTGCATGTGATTAAAGGATGTTGGGTAATTTTCTAAAATGATTAATGGTATAACGGACGCGTCGGCGTTCCGCTCCTTCAAAAATTTTTACGTCTGGGCGTTTGACACGGTTCGACATAACGCATTTTACTCTAGAGCAGTTCGACATAATAAATCTGAAGTTCAACATAAAGCGTTTCGCCATATACAACTTTTTCAATAAATGTAAGTCGACATAAAAAAAGTGCAAGTCACCACTAGTTATGGTGAGATGATTTATCTCACCTTAATTGCATTATGGTGTAAAGTTTTAAGGTTTTTGTCATTTCGCCATACGGCTAAAATAGGCTTGTTCTTCTTTCCCTTGAAAAGACAAATTTTATACAAATAAAAGTTACAGAGGGAGAAAGAATGAAAAAAAACGGATATTCCACTATGTCGAAACGACAAGTGTTAATTCTCTTCTTCATGGTGAGTTTCAAGTTCAAATGCATTATGGTGAAAGTTTTCGACTATTTTCTGTATGTTGAGCTGCAGATTATGGTGAAAGGTAACTTGCGATTTCTGCTATTCTATGGTCAAATGCATTATGGAGAAGTTCGACATAAAGAATTTCGCTATACGTATACGACTTTTTCAATAAATGTAAGTCGACATAAAAAAAAGTGCAAGTTATGGTGAGATGATTTATGTTGAATTGCATTATGGTGAACTGCCAAGTTTCATGGTTTTTGTCGTTGCGCCATAATCGCGTTATAAACAGCAAAAATAGGCTTGCTCTTTGGCTATCCATAGTTAATGGTGAGATTATTCCCAAACGACAAAAAGTTTGATGGCGAAATGTTCTTTAAAATGAAAGTTCCCTTTATGATCAACTGCTTTATGTTGAAAAGACAAATTTTATGTCGAAACGACAAGTGTTAAATCTCTTCTTTATGGTGAGCTGTTCAAATGCATTATGATGAAAGTTTTCGACTATTTTCTTTATGTTGATTTGCACATTATGGTAAACGGTAACTTTCGATTTCTACTATTTTATAGTCAAATGCATTATGGAAAACCGCATTGTGTCGACACGTATAGACTCATCTTTACAATAAATTCTGTATAAAAATAGAGTAAACACCTCTTAAACTACATTGTAATTTTATGGGCTATAAAATGCAAGCAATCTAATAATAGAGGCGTTAAAAATTTTAAGACTACTATTAAATAGACCTTAAAAATATTAGATTTTTTTCAAAATTGTTAAAACTTCCCGTTTTCTTAAAGTCGTAAAAACAGTAAATTATCCAAACTTAATATATTTTATGCAGTCCGGATTTATTAAAGGTTAGGGGGAGATACCGAGTAAAAGTGGAAGAAGAAAAAAAAAAATTAATTTTGAAATAAGACAGAGAAGGCATACCAGGATTTGAAGAATTATGACCGTTCATGGGTTGGAGGATTTATAATGTTCGTGTGCGATATTCGGAGCTTGTCTCCAACTTGAATATATTTCAAGACCCTCTGTCTCGAGAGAAGTTAACGGGAAAAGATCGCGTCTAGATTTTGCCCACGACTGGATTCATAAAAAAAAGAAGAGTCGACCTTCTTAAATTCATGATTAAATTTCTTTGAAAGAAGAAAAAGTACTGGTTTCAAGAGCTTTCAACTAAAACTTCCTCAAAAAGAAGTAAAAATATAGGAAGGGGAAGTATAAAGGAGGGGAAGTATAAGGGAGAGGAAGTATAAAGGAGGGGAAGTATAACAGAGGGGGGGGGACAATAAAGAAGGGGGGAGTATAACGGAGGGGGAATTTTTTTTTCCGAAAAATAGACTAAGTTTCTTTTCGGAAAAATTTCAAATTTTTTTTTTTTTTTTTTTTTTTTTTTTTTTTTTTTTTTTTTTTTCCCTCCCACAAATTTGATGGTAAGTATAAAGTTAGTTAGTATTATTCCCAAACGGCAGAAACAGTTTTATGGGGGAAACGACAAGTTCAAAATGAAAGTTTCCGTTATGTTCAATTGCGTTATGTTGAAGCGACATATTTTATGTCAAATCAACAAGTGTTAAATCTCTTCATGATGGTGAGATATATCATGATCAAAAGCATTATGGTGAACGTTTTCGACCATTTTCTTTATGTTGAGTTGCAGATTTTTTATGGTGAACTCGCGATTTGTGCTATTTTATGGTCAAATGCATTATGACGAACCGCATTATGTCGAAACGTATACACTCTATCTTGACATTGGAGTATACAAAAAAAAAAAATTTCTTTAGTAGTTTTTACTGTTTTTTTAAATTAGAGAGAAGTTTCTAGGTATAAGAAACTTATAAGAAAAGGCGATCAAGTAGAAAATTATGTGCATCTGCGAAGGAAGTGAGGGGGTGGAATTTAATTGATGTTTATGAAACTATTTTACGTCATTGAGATCAAATTACTCGCGTCAAAGTCAATTATTACGCCCAATTACAACTTCAGAACTAATTTACTGACATTTTTTTTAATAAAAAAAAACCACGCATTGTCTTTCTTCATGATGCTTGAAACGTTTTAAAAAATGGTTCTAATAAAAAAAAAAAAACGAGTAACGTGCAGTTAAAAAGCGAGGTTTTGGGTCAAGCTTTACAATAACAGGGTTTATTCAAAAAAAGAGTTTTTTCGGCCTCGTGTTTTACGTAATTGGAAAAAAGTGTCGAGAATAAAAATGGGGGAAAAAGAAATTTAATTATATTTTTTTTCTATCTTTGGCTTTTGTTTGACGGTTTTTTAGTTAAATTAATTGAATCAGCGTCATGTATGTGAAAAAAAAGTACTACAAAGAGCTTCCGACGAAAACTTCCTTCAAGAGAAGTAAAAATAAGGAGGGGAAGTATAACGGGGGAGTATAAAGGAGGGAAAGGGAAGTATAAAGGAGGGGGAGTATAACGGAGGGGTAATATTTTTTTTCCAAAAATTGTCCAAGTTTGTTTTATTTCGAAAAATTTAAATTAAAGTTATCTTTTTTAAAAAATACATTTTTTTTTCCAAAAAATACAAAAATCGCTCTTGTTCATCGACAAAAGATAAGGTGAAAATCTTTTGAAAATTGTGGCCGTAAAGTGTTCCGGAGAAAAATGCTACGGACGGACGGCCGGACGGCATCACAGACAATTTTGAGATTGGTAAAGATTCGAATTGACCCTTCCCCAAAAACCTGACGTGGAAGGTATCACAATAACTTCTTTAAGGAAGTTAGGAGCTCAAAATCGAGTAGCACTTTTAAAAATGTACCTATTGATTCCAATTATTTAGCGTTCATTTTGATGGTATGAAAAATTTTAGAATGTTTTACTTGATAAACTTAATTTTTGAAAGCTTTCCTGGTCTACTCCTCAAAATTCCCACTCCTTTTGAGCGGAATAACTTCCGGTGGTTTTTTCGTTTGACCTTTGCCTAAAGGGAGCTAAATAAAATAATTTTGAGTAATACTTGAACCGCTATAAATCGGGTCGGTGTCTGAGTGTGAGTGTTGTCGGGGGAGTGGAAGGCTGGCAAGCACAAAGACTTCCCTCCGTTCTTCGATTCATATGTAAAACACTCGAGGCTCCCATTGTGTATGCAAACAAATCCAGTCTCTTCACTTCTCTTGCCCCTCTCAAGTCTCAATCTTCCTCTAATAACATCAACGGACCATCTGCTTTCTTATAGAATGATAATAAGAACGAAAAATCTAGGCTAATATTTTTTCATGGAAGGAGTTAAGAGAAAAAAAAAATCGCTTTTCTGTATAGAAAACGTGTTTAGGAGTATAAAATTGAATATAAAGGAATGAAATAAAAGAGTCCCATATGTAAATTCGAATTTTCTAGGCGGGGCTCCTTCGGTAGGTAGGCAGATAAGTTATGTACCATAAACTAGTGACGGGACCCACCGCGCCGGACTCATAATTTATAATAGTTCATCCCTCTCTTTATTTTTAGGTCTGAAAATTTTTTTTTCTTCTTCTAATTTTTCTTGACTAATCAAGGTCGGCGTAATTGCACATCCGGTTTTATTGTGTTCTCGCCTCGAAGCCCCAACTGTCCCATCTTGAGCTATAAAATAGTCCTTTTGTGTTCAATTATCTGAGGGAAGAGCTCATTAAGTGACTAGGCTTAAGGCCCGACAAAGGAGAAAAAAGTTTTTTTAATAACACTTCCTTCTTATCAAATTCTCTTTAGTTCATTTAATTCGGTTTCTTAAAACGTTTTTAGGTAGATTTCTTTTCTTCAAAAATCTACCTATGTAATGTACCAAGTAGTCGCAGATTCAAAAAATTTTCTATACGTTTTTCGTTTCATACCTCCTGGACCCCAAAACCATCCTCAGTTGAAAAGTTTATATATATATATATATATATTAGCACGATAACTGGAGCAATTTTAATGTGAGGGTGACGATATCCGGTATTTAGAGCTTTTATCTCAATAGCTCGGACGAGTTCGTTAATGGCTGAAATCGGACCAGCGATTCACCTACTTTACTTAGGGCTTAAAAGACAAAATTGGCATTTTCTATTGAAATCCTAGTCCTTTTGCAAAAAAAACTTTAAGACCTCTGCGAGGGCGTGTAAAAAATTAATTAAAGCAGGTTTGGACGAGCCAGGCGCAAAATATTGAACTAGCTAAACTTTAAAAAAAATTTGAATTTATACCGGGAAATTATTAAATATTTTATTAATAAAATTATCAGATGTTTTTCTAGGGGCTCAGTGGCGCAATTTTTCTTATATCATCATTTTATAACATAATTATATATTTTGTGTTTATACATTTTAATTTTAATCATGAAAAGAAATCTACCTTTTAGTCCCTGCTACCGCAGGGTCATTATTTTCTTTTTCTTCTACATCAAAAATATATCACGAACTATCTTTTCCCTATTTCCTGCTCCAAAACTAAATCGCTTTTAAGATATTTGTAGTCTTCAAAAAATAGTTTAAGGTTTACCTATGTTATTTTAACTTCCTTAAAGAATTTATTGTGATACCCTCGACGTCGGGTTTTTGGGGAAGGGTCTTCCAAACCCCGAAGGGTCAATTCGAATATTGATCTTTACCGATCTCAACTTTGTCTGTAGTGCCGGCCGGCAGTAGATTTACGGGAACACTTCACGGCCATAGTTTTCAACAAATTTTCTATTGTCGATGAACAAGAGACTAACGACGTACAAGAGACTAAATAAAATAAAAACCTCAGAAAATTATTTAAAAAAAAAACTTCCCCCTCCGTCATACTTCCCCTCCTTTATATTTTCCCCTCCGTTATACTTCCTCCTCCGTCATATTTCCCCACCCTTATATTTTCCCCTCCATTATTTCCCCCTCAGTTATACTCCCCCCTCCGTCATACTTCCCCTCCTTTATATTTTCCCCTCCGTTATACTTCCCCCTCCGTCATACTTCCCCTCCCTTATATTTTCCACTCCGTTATACTTCCTCCGCCGTCATACTTCCCCTCCTTTATATTTTCCCCTCCGTTATACTTCCCCCTCCGTCATACTTCCCCTCCCTTATATTTTCCCCTCCGTCATACTTTATGGTGAACAGTCAAGTTTTAAGATCAGGTTTTGTCGTATGGCCATAATCGCGTTTTAAACGGCGAAAATAGGCTTACTCCTTGGCTGTCCCTAGTTTATGGTGAGATGTACTATGCCCAAACGACCGAAACAGTTTTATGACGAAACGACTCTTTATGTTCAATTGCTTTATGTCGAAACGACAAGTGTTAAATCTCTTCTTTATGGTGAGATTCATGTTCAAATGCATTATGGTGAACGTTCTCGACTATTTTCTTTATGTTGAGTTGCAGGTTTTTTATGGTTATCTCGCAATTTTTGCTATTTTATATTCAAATGCACTATGGCGAACCGCATTATGTCGACACGTATACACTTTACGCCTTAATCTTTACTGTTGGGGGGCCTTCATCTTTTCAAAAATCGACATTTTTATCAATTTTCAAGTTCTTTAAAATGAAAGTTTCCTTTATGATTGAGTTATGTTGAAACGCAAAACGACAAGTGTTAAATATCTTCTTTATGGTGAGTCGAATTATGTTGAAATGCATTATGGTGAACGTTTTCTACTATTTTCTTTATGTTGAAATGCATTATGGTGAACGTTTTCGACAATTTCCTTTATGTTGAGTTGCTTATTTTTTATGGTGAACGGTAACTCGCTCTGCTATTTTATGGTCAAATGGCGAACCGCATTATGCTGACGCTCATTTTTTTACACTCTTGTGTTTCTGTCGTTCAGTAGTTCCTTTTTCGGCGCAGATGTCCACTAAATATCTGTCAAGGCCTTAAGATCTTAGAGGTCGCTAGGCCGCCGAGAATAATTAGGGGAGTCGGTTTCAGATTGCGACCATGCGTCTTGTTAGTCGACCCCTATTGTGTAAATCCTCCTAATAGAATGGGAAAAGCGACTTCACTCTCCCCCGCCTAATCTGCAACAGGACACCAATTAATTTTCTATCGCTACCAGAGCCCAAATTCCACCTTATTATACAACTTTTAAGATTCTAAAAAAAAAGTACTGGTTTGAAGAGCTTCCAACAAAAACTTCCTTAAAGAGAAGTATCTACGTGTATATAGGAGGGGGAAGTATAACGGAGGGGACGTAAAACGTAGGGGGCATTATATGAGAGGGGAAGTATATTGGAGGGGGAAGTTGAAGTGAGGGGTAGTATAACAGAGGGTGAAGTATAATGGAGGGGGAAGTATAAGGGAACGAAAGTATAACGGAAGGGGATGTAGTAGGTAGGGAAAGTATAAAGGAGAATTTTCCAACTTTGTTTTTTCGAAAAATTTTCCGGGTTTTCCTTCTTTTTTTTTTTTCTTTTTCTTTTTTTTCGAAAAATTTTCCGGGTTTTCCTTCTTTTTTTTCGAAAAATTTTTCGGGGTTTTTTTTTTGCAAAATTTTTCAAGTTCGTTATTTGTTTTTTAAGAAGTGTCAAGGTAGAAATAATGGGCTCTTTCGCCTAGGGATGTGCCTCTCGTAAAGGGTAGAAGTACGAAATTTCTCCCTACTAAAAAAATTAATACCTAAATAAAAAGTCGCAATTTTTTTACGCCGAAAATTCTTAAAAAATATAAGGAGTAATCGGTGAAATTTGGTGAAAATCGGATTAACGGTTCGGCCGCAGCAAATTTTTTAAAAATTTCAAACAGTCATATCTCCGCCATTTTTTCGAAATTCAAAAATCGCCCTCGTTACATTCTTCTTCACCGGCTAAAGAAATTTTGGTGAAAATTTGGTGAAAATCGGATGAAAATTGTCGCCGTAAAGTGTTCCGGAAAAAAATGCTACGGCCGGGGCGGACGGCCGGCCGGCACCACAGACAAAGTTGAGATCGGTAAAGACCAATATTCGAATTGACCTTCCGGGGTCTGGAAGACCCTTCCGCAAAAACCCGACGAGGAGGGTATCACAATAACTTCTTTAAGGAAGTTAAAAAATATGTCAATTTGAAATGAAGAAATTTTGTTTAGTTAGGAAGGAACCCTTCATCAAACTTACTCTGTAAACAAGGGCTAGAAACACACTTCGGCCTCCTTAACTTTACGTTTAAATTATTAATTAGCTAACAAAGCAATGTTTAAGCATTTTAACATTATTGGTTTCAACCATTTATTTCCGCTCCAGATTATTTGAAATCTGAAAAAAATTGTGTTTTTTAAAAAAAGTATTTTAAATATAAAGTTGCAGGTAATAACGTGAACCGTATATGTCGCGAATATGAAGTAAAAGGGGTCTTGGGAGAATAAGAAAAGAGGGTGGAGGCTATCTGAGCCATTTGCTTTGTCTCGGATTCAGAGGATTCCCTTCAGGGAGGAAGAAAAAACAAGGGGACATGAATTAAATATAACATTATCCCAAGACACATTCCATAACGACTTAAACTTCCAGCGAGAGTCTCGAGTTTTCTTGATTAACATAAAAACGACCTGGTGAAATCGTCACGTATCTCACAAAAGTATGGCCTTGTCAACGGACTTATCACGATCCTTTTTTTCTTCCTTTTCTTTCCAGCGTATAACGTAAATTAATAGCTCCAACAGTCTAAAAAGTGGTAATTTTAAATATTTTGGTGAGGATTTGAAGTACAGTAGACTCCCGATTATCCGCGGTAATGGCTGGCACGGCCACCGCGGATAAGCCAATTTCGCGGATAATCCGCAAATGCAAAGGTTAACTCAAAAATAAGTTAAAAAGGTTTATGTACAATACAATGCAGGTTATGTACGAAGGTTTTCGGAACTGCCGGGAGAGAAAAAAGAAGCGGGGAAGGAGGTAGAGGTGCGGGGAGTTCTTAGAATTCTAATTCGTACGTTTTCTAGCAAGTTTACACGGCTGGCACAATTCAGGAAAAAACACCCTTTGCTATGCCTCCTAACATCTAACTTTTCAAATGATAAAAATTAAAAAAAAAGACGAAAAAAGACCCAATAAGACAAAAAAAAGACCGCGGATAATCCGCGAAGCGGATAATCCGCCCGCGGATAATCGAGAGTCTACTGTAATTAAAGTACTAGTTAGTACAGCTTCCAACGAAAACTTCCTTAAAGAGAAGTATAAATATAGGAGGGGGGAGTATAACGGAGGGGGAAAAGATAAGGTAGGGGAAGTATGACGGAGGGGGAAGTATAAGGGAGGGGAAGTATAACGGAAGGGGAAGTATAACGGATGGGGAAGTATAACGGAGGGGAAAATATAAAGGAGGGGAAGTATAACGGAGGGGAAAATATAAGGGAGGGGATGTATAACGGAGGGGAAAATATAAGGGAGGGGAAGTATAACGGAGGGGAAAATATAAGGGAGGGGAAGTATAACGGAGGGGAATGTATAAGGGAGGGGAAGTATAACGGAGAGGAAAATATAAGGGAGGGGAAAATATAAGTGAGGGGAAGTACGACGGAGGGGGAAGTATAACGGAGGGGGAAGATTTTTTAAAAGAATTTTATGAGGTTTTTATTAGATTTAGTTTCTTGTACATCGACAAAGAAAATTTGTTGAAAACTGTGGCCGTGAAGTGTTCCGGAAAAATTCTACGGCCGGCCGTCACTACAGACAAAGTTGAGATCGCTAAAGATCAATATTCGATGTTTTTTGTGAGGGATTTTCTTTATGTTGAGTTGCAGATTTTTTATGGTGAACTCGCGATTTGTTCTATTTTATGATCAAATGCATTATGACGACACGTAAACACTCTATGCCTTAATCTTAACTGTTGGGGGGCCTCTTCGACATTTTTATCAATTTTCTACCCATTATTTTTAAGATTATACCGCCCTAATACACTGATAACAAGTATAATTCGTCAATTTATCAATAAACGTGTAATTTTAAGAAAATTTCATGGTTGAAAGATTAAACGGACCGTTGAAATCCGAAACCTTAAGTACCAATTACAGTTAACAAGATAACTCATTTAACCTAGAGTCGTCTTCCATAATTTCTCTTCAAAATTAACGTTCATTATGACAAAAAAAGAAGATAAATAAAAAATTTAAAAAATCTAGTGGTTGTAAAATAAGGAAAAATAGAGTAACCGACAATAAACTGAAGACTATACAAATTTATGAGCATTTGGCGTTTTCTGTGGTCGTTTGATTTGATAATGTCGCCAGTTGTAAAAAGCATTTTCGCATCATAAATTCAGAAATTGATATAACGACATATGTAAAAAGTCTTTTTATGATTATTCTTACGAAAATCACGTTGTTGACGTTTTTATTCTAATAATTTTAAGAAACATTGTCTCATGTCGTACTCTTCCTGACTATAAAACAAGCAGGATTTGATTTAATGACTGGGCGCTGTGACTTATTCAGTGGGCGAGACCTCCTTGTTACAAACAAACAAAAAATAAAAGGACCCCAAAAACACAAATAACAAAAAGTAAAAAGGCTTTGAATCATGCAAGGCGTACAATGGGAAACGTTGTCGGACATTATAATATAGTTGTGTCAGGTTCTCCTCTGATCTTTTATCTTATCTTCGAACTTTCGACTCCGGGAGGGAGAGTCTCAATTAATTCAGGGACAAAATTCGTCGACCATTTGTCTTGACGCCGTTTTTTTCGAATGTTCTTCAAACCGGACGGGAATGAGCTATAACACCATTATATCAACCTAGGCGACAAATATGTTTCCTAAAATTAAAAACAATTTTTTTTTGTTACAAAAGGAGTTTTTGGTGGTTTTCCACTAACTCCAGTTAGTATAATGGGTAAAATTAGATCTAAACTCCCTAAAATCCCTGAAAAAATGCTTGTTTACAGGCTTTTCGCACGACTTCCTTCAATATTATGTTTATTTTCTAAAAACTGATAAAAAGCATTTCGCGTCGCCGCCAATGGGAGCTTTGAAAACGGGAGCACGGGCGCGGAAGTAGATGTCATAACTTTTTCTGGCTGCTGAAGAAGGGTTTTTGCCAGGCGGGGTGTTTTTGATAGCGATAAGTTTAAATTAACTGTTGAAAAGAATTCTCAAGGTTCTCCAGGCTAGGGAGGACCCTTTTGTGCGGCAAAGCGTACCTAAAATTTTTTGGGGGTGTTAGATAATGGGTAAAATTAGATAGGTCTAAACTCCATAAAATCCCTAAAAAGGGTCTAAACTCCATAAAATCCCTAAAAAGGGTCTAAACTCGATAAAATCCCTAAAAAGGGTCTAAACTCGATAAAATCCCTAAAAAGGGTCTAAACTCCATAAAATCCCTAAAAAGGGTCTAAACTCCATAAAATCCCTAAAAAGGGTCTAAACTCCATAAAATCCCTAAAAAGGGTCTAAACTCCATAAAATCCCAAAAAGATGCTTGCTTATTGGCAATATTCTGTTTATTTTCTAAAAAACCGTGTTGTCCTGATGAAAAGCATTTCGCGACGCCGCCAAGGGGAGCTTTGAAAACGGGAGCACGGCCGCTTCATATCTCCTCTTTCTCTACTGTGTAGATCGGAGGGCGGGGAAGTTGATATCATAACTTTTTCTGGCTGCTGTAGAAGGGTTTTTGCGAGGCGGTGTGTTTTGATAGCGATATCACATCTTTCTGTAGTTTAAGGGGATATGAGGGTTTTAAGTTGGTTGCTTTGTACATATTTCTCAATATAAAAATTACATGGGTGTATTCTTGAAAAGGTCTAGAATCTGAAAATGAAAAAAAAATTTTGTCCGATGTCGAGTTCGCCCTTCGTACCCGGAGCGCCTCAATTTTCTCCAAATCACACAATGCTCTTTCTGCCTTCCTAAAGCAAATTTTCAATTGATTTTTATTTTTAAAAATGATTTATAATAAATTTTCGTAGAAGGGGAGACTTTAAAAAAATCCTTTTTAATGATGTTTTTTCATAAATCTTGGAGTTTGACAAACAATCGCTAACTTTCCTTATAAGCCTCTTGTGAGCATCGTATTGTTCTTTCCATTCTCCTCCCCTTTTGTTTTAGGCCGATTTCATTCTCTTCGTAATTCTACATACAAAAAACAATTTGTCGAGTTTTAGATGATGAAGCGATACAATGGCACCCCTGTTCTTCAAGTCAAAAAGCGCATCTGGGAAGCTTGTTAAGTCAACCCAGTTTTGATGTCCCCAACTCAGCAGATAATCTTCAGGAAAATGAGGCGCTCCGGGTACGAAGGGCGAACTCGACAAAATGTAGTTCCGATTCGCATTTTAAAGTTTCGGTTTTTACGTAATTAAAGGGGAAAAAATGGCGAACTCAACATAAAAATGGGTGTATTCACCAAGAGGTGTAGAATCTGAAAATGAAAAAAAACTGGAGGACCCTTCCCCAAAAACCCGACGTCGAGGGTATCACAATAACTTCTTTAAGGAAGTTTAAAATTTTTTTCCGATGTCGAGTTCGCCCTTCGTACCCTGAGCATGCATTTTTGTTTGGTTTAAATGTTGTGTCAACCTATATTGTCGTGACTTTAAACGTTTACGTCACAAAAATGCTGAAATCTTCTCGTTTGGACGTGTTTCTCAAATAGAAGCGATTCAGATCACGATTCTATTTAGCATTTTAATGTAACAAATAAAATTACAAGATACAACTTGTGTACACTGTTTAATTCTATTTAGGAACAAAAGAAAAAAAAGAAGCTCGTCTCGACTTATAGAGCCGCCATTCACCTTGTTTTCGGCAGTAAACTTATTCCCCTTTTGAACATAATTCAAGTTTTTTGTTTCCTCTGTGCACATAGTGCGTTGTCTCTGATCGTAAACCTTTTATCTCGACATCAAGAAGAAAATGTTCTCTTTTTTCTCTCTCTTCTTCTACTAAAGTGTAACGCTCATAAGGTGTAGGGGAGACCGGGGCAGGTTGATACGCGGGGTAGGTTGATACAGTGTGTCCTGGGCGCGAAGTTTTTTATTACGCACCAAAATCATGTAAACAAATTGTCTAGAACGTTCTCCTCGACTTGCCCGTGCACGCTCGGCACCCCACGCCTTTCACCCCACCCTTGATAAGAAAATAACTGTTTTTCACCCTTCGGAGTAATTTATTTTGATCCGCTTTGAGTGAATTTTTCAGAATCTTAAGCATTTCGGATCGTTTTCAAATTTGTATTTTTGGATTCAACAAAGAAAAGGCAAGTAGAATCTGTTTTATTATTTTTAAAATATTAGTTTTTTATGATAGTTTTTAAATAATAACTTGTTGAATTCCCGACGGGGCACGTTGATACAAATATCGTGGGGCAGGTTGATACGAAGGAAAGCCGAGCTCAAAAAGACTTTTCGAGAAATCTCAGGATCCGGTGTCAAAAAAGAAAAATAAAGTGTCAAAAAGCTGATAGTGAATCAGAAGATGAAGATTCTCTCTGCCTTGTTTGCCTTAAGTAAGGCCTTTTCAAAATCAAAACCTGGGCAACAATGGATACAATGTTTAGAATGTAAAAAATGGGCTCACGTCGAATGCGGAAACGACGATCCTTGCAAAAATTGTGAGTCGGATATCGAATTACATTTAGATAGTGATTGAAAAGTACGTTATTTTTAAAAATAAACTATTTAAAAATTACTTTTAGTTTTTGTATCATCCTACCCCAGCCATGTATCATCTCGCCCCGCATACGGGGCATTTTGATACAAATTGAAAATTTTTTTTAAACTGAAAAATAATCTAAAAAGCAAAATTTTTTTAAGTTGATAAATTTTTGGGTGGTATATGAACGTTTACTTAATGTTAATAAATTTTTTCGAAATTTTTTTTACCATAAGGAAAATTTTTAAAATTCAAAAACTCAAAAGTGTATCGTTTAGCCCCGGTCTCCCCTACGTTTTATCGAGCACCGCTTTTATAAAAATAAAAGGACCCCTCTTTTCTCCACATAAAGACATTTTTAGACCTGTTGTACTAATCTTTCCACATTTTTAGAAGTTCGGATGATTTTTTTTTTGGCAAAATATGATTTAGCTCTGAACTTCTGACGTCTGTATTATGGATGCATTTATAATGATGGAAGATAAAGGAGGAGAAAACTAAAAAAAGGAACGATGATTTAAGGGAAAGTCGCACCCCTTGTTTCTACCCTATAAAAGTTTTGGGGAAATGTAACCCGTCGGTTCTGGTAAATACATACATCAGAGGGGGCAGAGGACTTCGACAGATAGGAGGCTTCCTGCCGTTGGTCCTTCCGGGGGTTGTATATATATATCATATCTTTCCCGTCGTAAAGATAACACTTTCGGAAAAACAGACAAAAATAGGAAATCCATTTTTTTCTTTTTTTTTTTTTTAAACAAATTGGGGACAATGGGATACTTGAGATGACGAGGGGCTCGGTGACATAATTTGTTTTGAGGACGTTTTCAAGAAAAGGGCATTATGGACTATGCGTTGGACCACTTTACCGTTTACAATACGGTGAACCCTTCAGGACATCAACTGCTTCACGAAACTCTCAAGTGTCCACTATTTTCAACACACCGGAGGGGGAAAAAAAGGGTTAAAAATGATCTTGTTATCCGTATTATAAACAACAATGGTTTTATTTTTGAAGGGCACGTGCCTATAATAAATTCTCTTAAGCGTAGTTTGAGCAGATCAGCTAATCTGAATACACAAAACGAGTGTCGACATAATGCGGTTCGCCATAATGCACTTGAACATAATACATCTCACCATAAAGAAGATATAATTTTAGGTATGCTATTTTTGCCGTTTAAAACGCAATTATGGCGAAACGACAAAAACCTTAAAATTTGACAGATCACCATAATGCAATCGGCACATCCTCGCGAGGGGAAAAAAGTTACCCCACTTGTGTCATAAAACGAGCTGATACTCGCGAGAGAAAAAAAATTAACCCTCTAGTCTCATAAAACGAGCTGACTGCCTGCTTTTCCTAGTTTATGGCGAAACGCTTTATGCTGAAATGCAAAACGCTCAATTTTTGAACTTTTGAGAGCTTTATGTTCAATTGCATTATGCCAAAACGCATTATGGTGACCTACAGATTTTTATGCCGAAATGCAGATTTTTTTTTTATGTTCAACTAACGTTTTATGTTGACAGACAATCTCGTTAGTGATAAAATCCTAGACAATTCGCTTTAACATTAAAAGCAAAACCCTTCTTATCATTAAAAGTAATTATTTAAAGTAACATTTTTATGAAATAGTGAAAAAAAGCGTCGAGGCGTAAAAACAAAAGGGACTTTTTTTTCCATTGAAGACAATAATAATTGCAGACTGAATACCAACAGGAAGTGGTATTAAAAGGTTAAAATGGCGAGGGGGTGTAAATGCAAATAAAACAAAGAAGGGACTCCAGGGTTTATTACAACACATTTCTAAAAGGCATTAGGGAGCTCCCTAAGGTGTTAATTCTCACGAGCAAAAATTTAAAAATAAAAAATAATCACGCGAATTCAATTATAATTGTGATAACTTCTTGTGTGGATAAACAAATTACCCTTATTTTAATCACCAAAAACTTTTACGAATTAAAAACAGTCCTGATTTCGTCATAGTATTTCGACTAAAAACACCATTTTAACTAGTGTTGAGGGTTGGTTTTTCCACAATTTTTGGTCATATATTTTGTTCTACAGTCTTTTCGCCTAACAACACCATTATAACTGGTGTTTTTGTTGCATTCTCAGCCACTTTTTGATCTTATATAGGTTCTACAGTTTTTTTGCCTAAAAACACCATTCTTACTAGTGTTTTGGTTTTTTTACTCGCTCCCTCAGCTACTAAACTCCAATTTTACCACATAATTGTCCATTTTTTTTTTTCCAACTTGTGTAGCTGTCCTACTAGTATTTTTGCCTTAAAACACCATTTTTTTGGTCATTGAAGGGGTTTTCCTTAGTTTATTCGCCTATAAACACCATTTTCACTGGTGTATAGGGATGTTTTCGTCCAATTTTTTGGTCTTTTAAGGGGTTTTCTGCACTTTTTTGCCTAAAAACACCATTGTCACTGGTGTTTTGGGATGTTTTTGTCACATTTTTTGGTCGTTTAAGGGGTTTTCTAGTCTTTTTGCCAAAAAACACCATTTTAAGCGGTGTTAATGGATGTTTTCGTCCTATTTTTTGGTCTTTTAAGGGGTTTTCTGGTCTTTTTGCCTAAAAACACCATTTTCTCTGGTGTTTAGGGATGTTTTCGTCCCATTTTTTGGTCTTTTAAGGGTTTTCCGAACTTTTTGGCCTAAAATCACCATTGTCACTGGTGTTTTGGGATGTTTTTGTCACATTTTTTGGTCTTTTAAGGGGTTTTCTGGTCTTTTTGCCGAAAAATACCATTTTCACTGTTGATTAGGGATGTTTTCGTCCCACTATTTGGTCTTTTAAGGGGTTTTCCACAGTCCTTTCGTCCAAAACACCATTTTCACTGTTGATTAGGGATGTTTTCGTCCCACTATTTGGTCTTTTAAGGGGTTTTCCACAGTCCTTTCGTCCAAAACACCATTTTCACTGGTGTTTAGGGATGTTTTCGTCCCACTATTTGGTCTTTTAAAGGGTTTTCCACAGTCCTTTCGTCCAAAACACCATTTTAACTGGTGTTTAGGGATGTTTTCGTCCCACTATTTGGTCTTTTAAGGGGTTTTCCACAGTCCTTTCGTCCAAAACACCATTTTAACTGGTGTTTAGGGATGTTTTTGTCCCATTTTTTGGTCTTTTAAGGCGTTTTACACAGTCTTTTCGTTTATGAACACCATTTTAGGTGTGTTTAGGGATGTGTTCGACCCATTTTTGGGTCTTTTAAGGACTTTTCTGGTCTTTTTGCTTAAAGCACCATTTTCTCTGGTGCTTAGGGATCTTTTCGTCCCATTTTTTGTCTTTTAAGGGGTTTTCCTCTGTCTATTCGCCCATAAACACCATTTTCACTGGTGTTTAGGGATGTTTTTGTCCCATTTTTTGGTCTTTTTTTAGTCGTTTTGCCTAAAAACACCATTTTAACAGGTTTTTAGGGATGTTTTCGTCCTATTTTTTGGTCTTTTAAGGCGTTTTCTAGTCTTAATGCCTAAAAACACCATTTTCACTGGTGTTTAGGGATGTTTTCGTCCCATTTTTTGGTTCTTGACGGGGAGCATGTGGATGGCTAAGAAATATTTCATGTAGATTTAGATCAGCTGGATGCAATAGATCACCGAATGTTTTTCAGGTAATTGGTGGAGAAGTGTAGTACATATTTGGTTTTATTATTTTCTTTAAAAACGATTTCTTCAGCTATGGAAACAAAGTTAGAAGCAGAAAGTCTTTGTGCGGGGGAAACCTACAAAGGAGCAACGTGCCCCGAATCCATTCCTGGTTTCGCCTTATTTGTATTTATGCACGGTACAATATCAACTCGCCGAGATCCTTATCGCTAGAACCAAAAAATAAAGCCTAAATCACAAAAAGAGAGAGAGAAAAAAGCAAAAGTTATTTACTCAAAATTGTCGCATTAATCTCTCTGAGTAGTGGAGGACAAACAGTACCTTCCTCAACATCACAAAATGAACCTTAGCTCCATAAACAACGTGGTAATGCCCCATTCAACTACGTTGGGCACCATCAGCCTCGGCTGATGTATGATGAGAAACTGTTGGTTTAACTGTTGTAAATTTCTGCGTCTCTGAATTAACCGTAGAGCCCTTTATTAATTGAAAATTTTCCCCGGGTGGAGGTTTAATTCCATTAAAACCATTAGGAATGTTGAGGTTTCCTTTGGTGTAGTTTGTCTTCTTGAATTTAAACAATGAAAATGAGAAAAAAAATTTCAAATAAAAAGAATTTTTCGGTTCACTACATCCTAAAAAACGATGCCAGAGGGCAATCTGAAATACACACAATCAAAATATTGTTCAAGAGACAATGGAATATTTGTGTTGCCTTTTTCACAATCTCGCCAATTAATTCGATAAAAAGTCAACAGTTGTAAATAGAATACAAAAAAAATTCGTAAAAATTGTCAAAAATAATCCGAGTTCTTTCAGGTATCTTTTTGATTTTGAAGCGCCTCGGGTGACAGGAAAAAAAGGGGACACCTGCATCAGGCGATACGCCGACAAACAGAAACATAAAAGATATCGCCTTTTAATAAAAAAGAACATAAACGGACCTATTAGAACCTTTTTTTGTCGTTTCATTCAAACTGTTTCTTAAATTTTTTTTTTTATAAAAAAAACTATTCACAGGGCGTTTTTGGTTGTAAAAAGTACTAGTTTGAAGACTTCCAACGAAAACTTCCTTAAAGAGAAGTAAAAATATAGGAGGGGGAAGTGAAGGGAGGGGAAGTATAAAGGAGGGGAAGTATAACGGAAGGGGAAGTATAAAGGAAGGGAAGTTTGTTTTCTTTCAAAAAAATTTCTAAGTTTTTTTTTTTCAAAAGTTTAAGAAGTTTTCTGTTTTAAATTTGGAGATTTATTTTCTTTTGTTTTTTCGAAAAATTTTCACAAAAAAATATAATGAAAAAAATAACCTCTTTTTGTCATAAAACGAGCTGATCCCATTGGCTGCCTTCTTGCTTTTCCTACTTTATGGTGAGATGCTTTATGTTGAATTGCATTACGCTTAAAATGTTTGAAATTTTGAGAGCTTTTTGTTCAATAGTTGTTATACCGCATTTTGGTGAACTACAGATTTTTATGTCGAAACGCAGATTTGTTATGTTCAACTGCTTTAGGGTGAAATGCGTTATGTTGATCGTTCCCATTTTACTGCTGATTTTGCTTCCTAGAAACACTTATTTAGCTTTCATGAATTTTCTCATTTTCTTTCAAAAATTTGTCTAAGTTTTTTAAGTTTTCGTTTTTAAATTTGCAGTTTTCTTTTTCTTTTCTTTTCTTCTTCTTTTTTTTTTGTCAAAAAAAGTTTTTTTTTCCGAAAAATTTTCACAGAAAAAACCAAAAAAAAAAAAATTAAAAAAAATAACCCTCTTTTGTCATAAAACGAGCTGATCCCATTGGCTGCCTTCTTGCTTTTCCTACTTTATGGTGAGATGCTTTATGTTGAATTGCATTACGCTCAAAATGTTTGAAATTTTGAGAGCATTATGTTCAATTGTGTTATAACGCATTATGGTGAACTACAGATTTTTATGTCGAAATGCAGATTTGTTATGTTCAACTGCTTTAGGGTGAAATGCGTTATGTCGATCGTTCTCATTTTACTGCTGATTTTGCTTCCTAGAAACACTTCTTAGCTGGATTTTCGTTCCTATTTCAGGGAGTTTCTCCCTCAACAAATCCCTGGGGTAAAAATTAACATTTTTTGGCCTTTGGCTTTGATTCAAGAATCGGTTTAACTTTATCTATGAAAAATCGCCTGGTGTCTAGATAAGATTTTGAACTGACAGGTTCCGACACCAAAGAGGGGTAGCCAGAAAAGGGTGACTACAACCGTACCTGTAGCTGAGAACAAGATAGACATCTTTTCCGAACAATTCACCTGCTTTTAAACATTTTTTTTTCTATTAAATTATAAAAGTGTGATAAAAAATATCACATTTAAAGTTTTTCTTCAAAGTAATGATTAAACCAACAGAAACGGGATTTTAGAAATCTCTTTTGCCCATACATGTTTAATAGGAAGAAAAAGAATGAAATTCAATTTCCAACTTATGGTTTTCACTTTGAAGATTAACTTTCTTTTTCTCGTACAATCAAGCCTTTTTTTTTTCTGGCAAAGGCCTCGCCTCAATTTCCTCAGCGTCGGGGCAACTTTTTGGATTTATTCTCTTAATGCAGCCCCGCTTCTCCCCGCCTGTAAAGTTTTTCCGTTTCCAGAGCTCCCCGAAAAGGAGGACGAACAGTAGTTATGTAACTTGTTCAATGTGTTTTGCGGTGAATCCAATAATCTCGGATTCAGAACGACAATAAAAGCGATTCTATTCGTGTCTTCGACCCTGTAATATCCGCCCTCTTTCCCAACTCAGCGGACAAAGTGAGTTTTTAAAACAAAACAAATTCAGAATCGAAGAAAAACTTTAATAGAAAGTTACTCGATCAAAATGACCCCAAGCTTCATCATGAAGAAAGTTCAAAATAGACTTTCAATAGAAGAAACATGATTTAAGGGAATGGGAAAACAAATTACGTTGTAAGTGATATTTGCTACCGCGGGAATGGAAGAATGAGGCCCGGTGTGTAGAACAAGAGACCCCGCGGTGAACAACCAGTCCTGAGGCGTAATAAAACCATTTAGTACAAATATTACGTCCCAGGTTCTGGGCCATTTTATTGCCGCCGTGTGAAATTAACGGCGACCCCATGAACAAAAGCCTTCGTACGGAGCCGATCCGAAGAAAATTACTTTTTTTTCGAATTTTTTATTGAAGATTTTTTTATTGACCAATGAAAAAATGCCATAAAAATATTAGTATATTGACTTCAATTTTCTAAATGCTCAATTCCTGCAGCCATTCTTTGCGATAAATAAATGCTTAGAGGCTTAAAGAACGAGGAAATCGCGAGAAAATTGTTAAAAAGGGCTTACAGTTGAATAACCAAGGTAAGCTCCGTTTTTTCGGTCATAAGGAGGAGTAGGAAAAGCCCAAGAGAAGTATTTCCTAAGAGTACCACCACGTTTTGTGAGTAAAATATTTTGACCACTGCCCCACGGAGTAAATCTTTATTATCTTCCTTAAATAAGTTATTGTGATACCCTCCAAGTCGGGTTTTTGGGGAAGGGTCTTCCATACCCCGGAGGGTCAAATCGAATTTCGTCGGTGGCTCTGGCCGTCCGTAGCATTTTTCAGGAACACTTCACGGCCACAGTTTTCAGCCAGTTTTCACAAAATTTCCCTCACTTATTCAAGAAGAAAGTAACAAGGGCTATTTTCAAATTTCGAAAAAATGGCGGAGATAATTGAGGCGCTCCGGGTACGAAGGGCGAACTCGACAAAACGTAGTTTCGAGATATTCGCATATTAAAGTTTTCTGTTAACACTTCGTTACTCACCTGGATAAAGTTACAAGTTTACTCACCTCGGGTCTGGGCGGACCCGAGTATTTAAATTAATGAATTATTGTCCAAAACGATGTAAACTTATTAAATACTCTATTTTTTTGATAACTTTTAACGTTTTTCTTTTGATTTAATAAATTTAAAAATTGGAAATCAATTATTTTGATTATTTATTGATGACTTAAAACTTGCTCCTCCAAAAGTGTATTCCTTCAATCTTACACTTTCAAAAATTGATTGCATATATAACTAACTTCCAATTGCTTTTCAAGCTGCTTTTTTTAAATAATTAAAATGCTAAATATTCTTACAAAAATTACACATTATGCAAAAAAATACGTTATATATTTGGAAATTGAAATTAAATATTCTAAAAATGCAGTATCAATTCATTATTTTTGTAACATGAATACTCACCTCGGGTCAAATTGACCCGAAATTATGAGGTTCTATTGGTTCAAGGAGTAAAATGGCGGGATAAAATGACGTCATCGGGTCCCTACGGACCCGAGGTGAGTAACCACGTATCAATAAAAAAAGGGGAAATTAGAAAAAAAAAATTATATTCTTGTTTCGTAGTTACTCACGTCGGGTCAATATGCCTCTCTTAGCTATAAATTTTAGTATTAGAAAGTAAAAACATAACCTAACAGTAGCTCTTATCAAATAAATAGAATAGATAAATCCCATTGGGCAATTTGAGAAGCATAAAATTAAGAAATATTGAAAAAACAGACAGTCGGGTCCGCAGGGACCCGACGTGAGTAACGAAGTGTTGGGCGAACTCGACAGAAAAGTCACTCTCTGGAATTTTCGTGGCGAGATTTTAGATTTTATAGAATCATAGAGGAAAGGGTTTTTTAAAAATTTTCGAATATTTATTACGATTATTAATTCACAAAATGTATAATATATTTTTATTTCGTGGCGGTGAGCTGTTGCAAGAGGAGTGGGGCTCCCGGAAAAGGAGTGGGGGTAGTGGACTAGGATACGAGTTCGCCCTTCGTACCAGCTCGGATATGGATATCGCAGTTAGATCTTTGCCACATATCGGTTTTTACGTATTTTAAAGGGGGAAAAAGGGCAAACTCAATATCAAAATTACATGTGTGTATACTTCAAAAGGTCTAGAATCTGAAAATAAAAAAAAAAATTTTTTTCCGATGTCGAGTTCGCCTTTCGTACCCGGAGCGCCTCAATTGTATTATGCCTAAACGCATTATGGCGAACTACAGATTTTTAATGTCGAAATGCAGATTTTGTCTAACTACTTTAGGGTGAAATGCGTTATGTTGAGCGGTGTTCTCGAGTCCGATCGTTTCTTTTAAAAAAAACCTTTGAAAAATACCCACAATAGTTAAGTTTAAAACCGTGACATTTTGTGTCGACTTGTAAATTATTATAGGGGCAGAAGAAAACCGTTGAGAATATGTCAATTATTGGTGGATTTTTTTTGAAAAGGTTCCCAGGTGAAGAATTACCGGTGCCCCTCTTTGTCAATTCGTGACTCCGGGAACGCGAGCGCTCGCCATCGGGAGGAATTCATTCCCGGAGCCTCACGACTGACTGATTTAGGTTAGTTACGTCAACTTTTAAACTCCCATAATTCCTTCCACAACTCAAATTTTAATTGGATTCCGGGTTAAGTAACTCAATTATGAATTTAGGGAACTAGAGAACTCGTAAAAAATATGGTTCGTTACGTAACAGTGGTAAGAAAAAATGGTTACATTGTTATCGTAATGACATTGGACCCTAATAAAATAGAATCGTATAAAAGAGTCGAGCAATTGTTATTTTTATCACAGAAAACGATCTCGTTTTCTTGTCAATGAGCCTGTTATAAACTCTCTTTATGACATTATTGACAAGGCCATCTACCCTAGACGCTTTTCTATAAAAATATCTTTTTGCAAAAATATAATGTGTTTCCTTTACCACTTTCAGAAAACCACTTCCATCATAAAAACGTCTCGACATAATTTGAACACATCATTGTGTGGTTTCCTATAAAAGTTTTTTTTTTTTTTGACACGGGTTTAAAGAAAACGATAATCGATCTTACCCTTGTGAATGAATTAATTAGTCCCTAACATTAAAACATAAAACTACATGAAATATTTTGTAGCTATCCACATGCTCCCCGTCAAGAACCAAAAAATGGGACAAAAACATCCCTAAACACCAGTGAAAATGGTGTTTTTAGGCAATAAGACTAGAAAACGCCTTAAAAGACAAAAAAATGTGTCGAAAACATCCCTAAACACCAGTGAAAATGGTGTTTATGGACGAAAAAACTGTGGAAAAGCACATAAAAGACCAAAAAATGGGACGAAAACATCACTAAACACCAGTGACAATGTGTTTTTAGGCAAAAAGACGAGAAAACCCCTTAAAAGATCAAAAAATGGGTCGTAAACATCCCTAAACACCAGTGAAAATGGTGTTTATGGACGAAAAAACTGCGGAAAACCATATAAAAGACCGAAAAATGGGACGAAAACATCACTAAACACCATTGTCACTGGTACACTTAAGTGACCATAGGGGACAAACGCACCGAGAGAGAGGTGAATCAATACGGTTTTCCGCAGATGTTTGAATAGCCTTACTTCAAACAATCCTCTCTCTTCCTCCGAGACAGAAGTGAAGGCTTTAATTAATTTCTAACTGGAAATAATTCTCTACCACAAGACCATTGTCACTGGTGTTTAGTGATGTTTTCGTCCCATTTTTCGGTATTTTATATGCTTTTCCACAGTTTTTTCGTCCATAAACACCATTTTCACTGGTGTTTAGGGATGTTTACGACCCATTTTTTGATCTTTTATGGGGTTTTCTCGTCTTTTTGACTAAAAACACCATTGTCACTGGTGTTTAGTGATGTTTAGTGAATGGGACGATAACATCCCTAAGCACCAGTGAAAATAGTGTTTTTAGGCAAAAAGAATAGAAAACGCATTAAAAGACCAAAAAATGGGACGAAAACATCCCTAAACACCAGTGAAAATGGTGTTTATAAACGAAAAAACTGTGGAAAAGCATATAAAAGACCGAAAAATGGGACGAAAACATCACTAAACACCTGTGGCAATGGTGTTTTTAGGCAAAAAGACCAGAAAACCCCTTAAAAGATCAAAAAATGGGACGAAAACATTCCTAAACACCAGTAAAAATGGTGTTTATGGACGAAAAGACTGTAGAAAACCCCATAAAAACCAAAAAATGGGACGATAACATCCCTAAACACCTGTGGAAATGGTGTTTTTAGGCAATAAGAATACAAAATCCCTTTAAAGACCAAAAAATGAGACGAAAACATCCCTAAACACCATTGAAAATAGTGTCGACATAATTTGAACACATCATTGTGTGGTTTTCTATAAAACAGTTTTTTTTTACACGGGTTTAAAGAAAACGATAATCGATCTTACCCTTGTGAATGAATTAATTAGTCCCCAAGATTGTTTGTTCTTTTTTTTCCGATCTTTTATCTCCCATCAATCAATATTTTGACAAGAACCACCCTTTAAGCAAAGAGAGAAAAAAAAAATTGTGCCTCTATAATTACACACGGTGCTTTTAAGATAAAGCCATTAACTTAGAATTCCTGTCAAAGGCCGACTAGAATATTAATACTTAATTTCGGTCTTTTACCAGTTTATAATATAAGGAAAAAAAATTATTCTTTTAGTAGAACCTCTCTTTTTTAATGTATTATGTCCAACAAGCTATTATTACGTGATTTAAAACGTTAATAAAATTTATTCCTGTATTTTATTAACTACGTGAGTAATAAAGAGCCATTAATGTTTATTTATTGTGACTTTACTTCGAGCCTCGTGAACTATTCCCAAATTAGAACCTTAAAAAAATCGACGCTTTTTTAAATTAATGACGTAACTAAAATTAACGAAATATTCCCATCGTATTTTGTCTATTATAATTTATGTAAGTTATTAAATTGTTTATAATCTGACACGACTTATATGGTTTTTTTGGCGTGAAAAGGTTACGTTGGAAGGAAAAAAAGGAGAAATAAAAGCATAAGAAGCGTGATAAACTTCAACACTTCGCTTGTCATCTTTTTCAAATAAATTATTCACACCTGTAAGTTGAGAAATAGCGAAAGCACAAAATGAATGGAAATCGAAAATTTGTTACTCATTTCGTCATTTTTTTAGTTTAAAAAAATTATTCAATTTTTCTGAAACCTTCTTCTTTCGTGCAAAGAAATCATTTGCAACATAAGGTGTGATCGCAAATATAATGATAATTGAAAAGTGACAAATTTTTTTTAATTCGAAAAATATAAGGAGTCTATGGTACAAATTTGGTGAAAATCCGACCAACGTTTCGGCCGAAATTTCAAATGTGCATATGAGGCGCTCCGGGTACGAAGGGCGAACTCGACATCGGACAAATTTTTTTTTTCATTTTCAGATTCTAGACCTTTTGAAGAATACACCTAGGGATTGCAATCCCGGGATTAAATTTTGATCCCGAAATTTCGAGATCCGGAATAAAAAATCCCGAGATCCCGGGATTTTCGGGATTGAATTTCGGGATTTGAAAAAAAAAGTCCAAATCCAGTTAGCAATAGAAAATGAATAAAATTTGGTTATTTTACCTCGGTCGATGGTTGACGAAGATTCTGACGATTCTGAAGAAGTCTTCTTCTTTTCTTCGCGGGCATGCTTTAAATTGAGCTTATGCTTTGAATTAAGATGGACGTAGAGCCCTTTAGTCGACCCCCCTTGACACTTGAGAATACTGGAGCACTTTAAACATTTCGCCTCGTTCCCAGAGTCCGATTTATGGAAGTATTTCCAAACAGAAGAGCTGTCCAAATTTTTTTAATATAGGGGGAAAAAGACATGACTCCTCAATACGACACTTCGTGGTCAACTAAATCAATACAGCAATAAAACTTATATATTAAAATAATAAGGAGGGGAAAGGGCTTGTTTGTGCATGTTTGTAAACTAACGATTTTTTTCGTCTAAATTAATTAGACCTGTCACATAAAAATAAGATTTATTATGGGGTTTTCTGCACTCGTATCATCGCGACCTGTCAAACTCGCTAGATTATAAACCGAATTAATATTAGACCTGTCATAGAAAAATAAGAAATATTGGGTTTATCTGCACCTGTTGACCTGTCAATGAAAAATAAATTTTCAAATCCCGAAAATCCCGGGATTTTAAAATCCCGATCCCAAGTGCTTTCGGGATCAAAAAAATCCGGGATCCCGGGTTTTCGGGATCCCGGGATCCCGGGATTGCAATCCCTAAATACACCCATGTAATTTGTATATTGAGTTTGCCCTTTTTTCCCCTTTAAAATACGTAAAAACCGATATGCGGCAAAGCTCTAACTGCGATATCCGAGCGGATACGAAGGGCGAACTCGTATCCTAGTCCACTACCCCCATTCCTTTTCCGGGAGCCCCACTCCTCTTGGAACAGCTCACCGCCATGAAATAAATATAAATTATACATTTTGTGAATTATTAATCGTAAAAAATATTCGAAAATTTTTAAAAAAACCCTTTCCTCTATGATTCTATAAAATCTAAAATCTCGCCACGAAAATTCCAGAGAGTGACTTTTCTGTCGAGTTCGCCCTTAACAGAAAACGTTAAAATTTTGTAGAGTTCGCCCTTCGTACCCGGAGCGCCTCATATGTAAAATTTTTAATTAGTTAATTTTATATAAGTAAACATGCAATAATTAATACCTACTTAAAGTCTATGAAAAATAAGATATTCGTAATTTTGGTAATCGTTTACTTTCTCCCAGGTTAGGATGGAATCCTGTAATTACGTTGTGATCTGACCGGTTTTCTGATGGTTGGCTAAACAAACAACGAGGTTTTAAAAAAACCAGAAGGAAGATTGTATAATTTGCAACTTGTAAAAATTTTAAAGATTATTTTTCTCAAAGATATTGTATAAGTCTCTGTTTTTTGGGATCTTCCATATAAACTGAGGATAAAGCTACTGTTTAGCTGGCGAAAGAAGATGAAAAAGAAGGCAGAGGACTCTAGTGGGAACCTTTCTAATCCTTCGGTTGTCGAGAATAGTCCTTACGTTAGTAACTTTTTCTATAAACGTTTATTAGGTACTCAAAAAATACTAACCGACCTATAAATTCGAACTTTGACACAATTATAAATCCAAGTGCGGACATTAAATGCGATATCGGCTATATGCAATCGATTTGTTCTCCTAGCCTACATTACAACATTCGATTAGGCAAGAAAAGAGCGATTTATGCCCTCAGTAAAGGGAGGGACCCACCAAGTATTTTTTTATATACGAGCCCATAATTTCGAGAAAACAATTCACCCAAGTACACAACATAAAAGTCCTTAATCGACCTTTTGTATCATTTTACAATGGTTCGATTTATGTTTTGTAATAACTATTTCCCTACTAAAAAAAAAGACACTACCCACTTTCACTTTTAATCATGAAAAATTGGACAGGTGGGTTTTTTAAATAATAGGGGTTTGTGTAATCTTAACGAGCTTCTTAATTAAATTTTTTTTGGTAAACAAAAAAAAACGGATTTCGAGAAAAAATAATTTTTTATATATATCAATATTTTAGACAAAAGTTTCGGTAAGGTTCAGACGATATATTATTTTTTGTAGACTTTTATCGGCGACTTGTATCTTGAGCTCGTGTACGTAATAAAAAACTCTTCTGGGGCTTAAGATTTAAAGCTTTTTCTCCAAATATATCATCCCTTTATCTTATATTTTATCTAAATCAATGAGATGAAGTTGTCACTATTGTTTTGTTTTACATTTATAATTCCGACACCTGTATTACCAAGTGCTGTTTGGTGGTTCTGTCAATATCGGGACGAGAACTTTCGAAGATAAAGACAATTTCCGGTTTTCAGACCTATAGGCTTCTTGGTGTTTTCCTCGGAGGTTGGACCGAGAGGTTTCTTGGTGTTTTCCTCGGAGGTTGGACCGAGAGGTTTCTTGGTGTTTTCCTTGGTGGTTGCACCAAGAAGTTTCTAGGTGTTTTTTTTTGGCAGTTGGACCAAGAGGTTTCTTGGTGTTTTCCTCGACAGTTGGGCCAAGGAGTTTCTTGGTGTTTTCTTCGGCAGTTGGACCAATAGATTTCTTGGTGTTTTCCTCGACAGTTGGGCCAAGGAGCTTCTCGGTGTTTTCTTCGGCAGTTGGACCAATAGGTTTCTTGGTGTTTTCCTCGGAGGTTGGACCGAGAGGTTTCTTGGTGTTTTCCTTGGTGGTTGCACCAAGAAGTTTCTAGGTGTTTTTATTTTTTGGCAGTTGGGCCAAGGAGTTTCTAGGTGTTTTCTTCAGCAGTTGGACCAACAGGTTTCTTGGTGTTTTCCTCGGCCGTTTGACCATAAAGGTTTCTTGGTGTTTTCTTCGGCAGTTGGAGCAACAGGTTTCTTGGTGTGTTTTTTTTTTGGCAGTTGGACCAACAGGTTTCTTGGTGTTTTTTTTCGGCCGTTTGACCATTAAGGTTTCTTGGTGTGTTTTTTTCGGCAGTTGGGCCAACAGGTTTCTTGGTATTTTCCTCGGCGGTCAGACCAAGAGGTTTCTTGGTGTATCCCTCGGCGGTAGGGCCAAGAGGTTTCTTGGTGTTTTCTTCTGCAGTTGGACCAATAGGTTTCTTGGTGTTTTCTTCTGCAGTTGGACCAATAGGTTTCTTGGTGATTTCCTCGACAGTTGGGCCAAGGAGTTTCTTGGTGCTTTCTTCGGCAGTTGGACCAACAGGTTTCTTGGTGCTTTCTTCGGCTGTTGGACCAACAGGTTTCTTGGTGTGTTTTTTCGGCAGTTGGGCCAACAGGTTTCTTGGTGTTTTCCTCGGCAGTTGGACCAATAGGTTTGTTGGTGTTTTCCTCGACAGTTGGGCCAAGGAGTTTCTTGGTGTTTTCTTCGGCAGTTGGACCAATTGGTTTCTTGATGGTTAAACCATTTTGTCTAGCGAGTGTTAGAGCTTTTTCTCGGTATTATTGCCGATAAACCTCCTCAAAATTGTCCTGGGCGACGAGTATAAACTGAAGCTAACCTTTCAATTAGCTTCAATCTCTAAACCCACTAAAATTTTGTATACGGCTGCGACAAATTCGGAAGACCCATCAAAAATACGTCCTGTATCTCAATAACTTTCGTTATGTTTCGTTTATTTTTAAACATTTCGTTACCTCTCAGAGTCGTTTGTTTTTGTTCATTCCCGTCGATTAAAACCGAAGGAGAATGGAAGAGAGAAAAGGAAAAAAGAAAAAATCGAGCGCGGGAATTGGCTCTCTCCCGTCTTCCCCATCTCGAGTAATAGATGGAACATTGACAAATGAAATACGATCCGAGATGCTCTTCTGCAAAAGTATCGAGAGCGAGAAGGATTTCTGCTCGTTATATCTCAGGAACAGAAAATGACGGGGCTATTAAACATTTAATAATCGAAGGGTAAAAGACACGATCTGATCGCGAGTAACTGCCTCTGCCAACGGCTGATTTAACGTTCCGTTAGATTTATGAGAAAAGTTGTTTGTTGTACTCACGGGGAGAACATAGTTCCTGTTCATTATCATCGCGGAATTTCCTCTTCATCAATAAATTTCTTTTTTTCTCCCTCAAACTTTTCTATTGATTTATCACTCCCTTTTTTCTATAATGAAATTTACTATTTTACAAACTTTTCCCTTTACTTTCTTAACAGGAAAAGTTAAATTTTCTCTATAATCAATAATTAATTTAAAACAATGTTTATTGTTATCATAAAGTTAAAAATATTTTGTCCAGGCCTTTTAATTTTGATAATAAAGTAAAATCATTACCAGTTCAATTAAGTTGGAAAATCCTTCCGCATAAATTAGACGTAATTGAACCCGAAGCTTGGGCGGTTCAGATTTTTTTAATAATAAAAAAATTCAAAAAAAATGAAGTTTATTAAAAGTTAATTGTTATTTTAATATGTTTATATTGAAATTTTTTGAATATTGAGAAGGAAAAATCGTTTTTTTTGAGAAGGAGGAAAGGGTAGCATATGCAGATCTCTTGTCGCTGTATAAAGAGGTTTATTTGTATTCCAAAAGTGGGCATTGTCGGAGGAGGAGGCTGACAATATTATGTTGTCCCCGTGTCCGGCCATTTATCCTTTTCCCTCCCCTGTCGACTTCAGGGTCGAAACAAAGAAGAATAAAATAAAAGATAAAAGACAGAGTAAAAAAAAACTCGGCCCTCTTAACTTCTCACCGCCAAAAGGCTTGACACGTTTTTAAGTTTCCTGAGTATAAATATCAAGGAAGATATACAATGCAGAAAATAAGCACAAAAAAAACTTTTTTCTTATGCAAAAATTTTTTAAAAAGTCTGAGAATTTTTTTTTGTTTAAGTTTTCAAGATGATAAATCATGAAATCTTCACGACTCCATCAGTCATGATGTTAATAAGGCTGGGAATAATTGTAACACGGATTTTTGTTTTAACTTTTAGGGTTTAATAAGAGGGAGATTTTTCTATGATGTATCGTGTAATCATCATTGGCTTCTGTTCTGGGAGGGCTCATGCATCATCCTCATTAGGTCAGACTTCGGAAGGGCCGTAATTGGGGACCGGAGGATTTTCTACCCGACTACTTCATTCATATGACCCCAAGGGGGAGATGGGCTTATTGTTGTTTCGAGTATAATTAGGAATACTCCAACCTAATTATAGACCTCCGTTTGCGGAGGGTTCTCGCTCTTCTGAATTCTGTTTTCATTTTAATCCTTGAACGGCATCATCTGAGGCGGAGGGCCTTCGTACCCGGAGGGGGTACGAAGGGCGAACTCAACATCGGACAAATTTTTTAAACTTCCTTAAGAAAGTTTCGTCAGAAGCTCTTCAAACAAGTAATTTTCATCCTGGAGATAAGAAATTTTATGACATATCACTCCCTATCTCAATTTGCCCAAAAATCAGATTTACTTAATCAAAATTTTTCTGACATTTTTTTACGAAGCAGGGGTTTTTTATCAGGGCAAGCCAAAATTAATTGCAAAAATAGTCCATAAAAAAGTGGGAGATAATTTTTGATTATTTTCTAAAAGCTTTTTCGCAATAATTCAGCATAAGTTATGCCTATCTTAATTAAAACATAGCTTTTCTCCCTTCAATTTTCATCCATCCGTAATTATTTCACGGCTTCCAGTTTTGCCAAATCGTCAGGTGTTTTCCTCTTATTAAATTATTAAATAAGGTTATAAACTACTAAAATTTTTAATTAATTTAATTTTGACATTTGGTATTTTTCAGACGGGCGAGGGCTGGAGAGGAAAGAAAATATGATTGTCCTTGAACCTTCTTTGACTCACCCTTCTCAATTAAACCATGATGAGAATTTTGCTTTCTCAAAATAAGAATGCTTTAATTTTCAAAATTAAAATGGAAAATTTTTTTTAAGTCTAGCCTAATTATAAGAATTTATTACTAGCTATAAAAAATTTTTTGTGCTGTCGATTCGTTATTTTATTTATTGTAAACAAGACGATATAGTAGAATGTAAAATGGCTTTATCAGAAAGATAAGGATGCTGTTTGAAATAAAAAGGATCGTTAAAATAAAGCTTCTTAGATAATTTTTTTTATTTTGTTCTTTTACTCTGAACAATAAAACTTGGTAAAAACGTCGAAAAGATTTGGCTTGAGAGAAAAAAAGTTGTCGAACGTTTATGTCTGGGTGGCCGACCTAGGCAACCACTCCAGTATTCCGACCACGAAGGGGCGAGATATAAAGGTCCAGGGGCTCCGGAGTTGAAATATGACCGGGAATAAATAGTGGAGGCAAACAATGAACTCGGGGAAGAGAGAAGGCCTTTACCTACAAAGTATTACACGAAACTTTATATCAGAGTCATAACTCGCAGGAGGTGCGCGCCACTTGTACTCCCCTCCACCTTTTAGCATCACTTTTGGGGCGCCCATTTTCCCTCAATAGCAAAATTTCCCGGGAGACCTCTACATTAAGTTAAAACACCGTTCAATTATACTTTTCCTAATTTCCCTTCGTGGAATTTAAAAGAAAAATTATGCCCCTTTCTCCCTCTTTTGCGTCCATTTAACAAAACCCTTACTAATTTTAGAGCTAAACATTCTTCAGAGCTACTTCGAAAGGGCGGAAATGTATTTCACCTTCGGCAACCAAGGAGTCATTCTTCAACCCCTTCCCAAAGGGGTAGCTCGAGTGCCTACATCTCGTCCGAAAGTATTCTAGTCCTAAAAATAATAGAAAAAGGAAAAATATAAACTCTATTCGCGTCCGAAAGTATTCTCGTCCTAAAAAGGGACATAGCCTGTTAGGACGAGAATACTTTCGGACGAGAATACAGTTTATATTTTTCCTTTTTCTATTCGATATTTCCCCATATATAGCTCTAGATGATATATGGTTACTCCATGTGGATGTGTGAACCCGATTGGTCGCCCTGGGTCTCATTTTCCTTCTAGGGATGATACTCTTGGAGTAACCATATATCATCTAGAGCTATATATGGGGAAATATCGAATAGAAAAAGGAACAATATAAACTGTATTCTCGTCCGAAAGTATTCTCGTCCTAACAGGCTATGTCCCTTTTTAGGACGAGAATACTTTCGGACGCGAATAGAGTTTATATTTTTCCTTTTTCTATTATTTTTAGGACGAGAATACTTTCGGACGAGATGTGTGAACCCGATTGGTCGCCCTGGGTCTCATTTTCCTTCTAGGGATGATACTCTTGGAGTAACCATATATCATCTAGAGCTATATATGGGGAAATATCGAATAGAAAAAGGAAAAATATAAACTGTATTCTCGTCCGAAAGTATTCTCGTCCTAACAGGCTATGTCCCTTTTTAGGACGAGAATACTTTCGGACGAGATGTGTGAACCCGATTTGTCGCCCTGGGTCTCATTTTCCTTCTAGGGATGATACTCTTGGAGTAACCATATATCATCTAGAGCTATATATGGGGAAATATCGAATAGAAAATGGAAAAATATAAACTGTATTCTCGTCCGAAAGTATTCTCGTCCTAACAGGCTATGTCCCTTTTTAGGACGAGAATACTTTCGGACGAGATGTGTGAACCCGATTGGTCGCCCTGGGTCTCATTTTCCTTCTAGGGATGATACTCTTGGAGTAACCATATATCATCTAGAGCTATATATGGGGAAATATCGAATAGAAAAAGGAAAAATATAAACTGTATTCTCGTCCGAAAGTATTCTCGTCCTAACAGGCTATGTCCCTTTTTAGGACGAGAATACTTTCGGACGAGAACGCAGCTTATATTTTTCCTTTTTCTATTATTTTTAGGACGAGAATACTTTCGGACGAGATGTGTGCCCCCGATAGGTCGCCCTGGCTCTCATTTTCCTACTAGGGATGATACTCTTGGAGTAAAAATATATCATCTAGAGCTATATATGGGGAAATATCATCTAGAGCTATATATGGGGAATGTTATATTATGTAGGTATTACAAAATCTTTGTTCCAACCGACGGTTTGTTATCTATCTCAAAACAAACGCCTGAAAAGTGCTGTAGCATTTTTTCCCTTGCTGTATTTTGCTGAGAACAGCAGAATGAATAGAATGAAGTCGACTTTTCGGGTGATAATTCCGCAATTGTTGAAGTTTCATATCACCTGGTACAGTTTCTATATAACTTTAGATTTAATTATTTCTCGCTCTGTTAATTATGAAACTCATGTCCCTTGCGCGCTTCAACTACCGTAATAGGGAAGCATATGTATCGGGAATGGCGAAACTTTAATTACCATGAAACTTGATCGACCTCGTTGATATGTAGATATTTGTGAATTGTTTCGGTCTATCGCTTGTAGTGCGGGTTCGGCACGTGTATTAAAACGTTCACCGACACTTTATTGAAGTCAATTTGCAATTAATTCGTATGGAGAAAAAAAAAGGTCGCCGCGTTGAACGATTTATCGGCACCATAAGTCGCGCGGGCCACGCTCCGTGTAGGACGTCGGCTTCAATCCGCCCACTCTCGACTCCTGCCATTCAAAATCTAATTTGTTATTCAAATATTCGGTGTCTTTCATTTCACAATTGAATATAACAAAAATATCAATTTTTTAAGTTCCTCAAAGCAAGAAATCTACCTAAAATCGTTAGTAAGAATAATGGGATGCTCACTCCCTGAGATGGCAAAGACATTATTTTTTTCTTCCTAAACTACGGATGAAAACATATCAAATTGTTTATTTTTTTTTTAAACCAAAATGTCTCTATCTCAATTGTTTTGTTGTAAAAATACTTAAAGGAAAGGAAGTTATTAAAGTAGTTAGGGCGTTAGAAAATTGGACATTCTACTCGAAACAAAGAAACGTAAAAAATTCTCTTTCGCATTGTGTTTTTTCATTCAATTTTTATTATTTTCTTTGTCATTTTTGCTTGTTAGGACCTTTTCGATTGAAAAATGGCGTTAAAATGAAAGTGCGATAAAAAAAAAGGCTTATGTTAAAAAAAATCTCCTCCGCACGAAATTCATACACGAACTAAATGAATGTGGATTTTAGAGAAGGAATATTCTAGCGGCAATTACTGCGGATCGTTATTTATAATTTATATGCATCTCTAGAGCAAAAACGTATAAAGTTACTGTGCCTGTGAGGAAACTTATAATGTTTTATGAAAAGGAATAATTACATAGAAAGACTTCATTTTCAGAAATTGTCGACTTCTCATTCCGATTTGATAATCCTACAAAGCTGGAAAAAAGGTTTGTATTTAAAAGGCGGAGATTTTTAAACGTTTTTCTTGCCATCAAAATGAAAGAAAAACCATGGGCGTCAATCCGTTCGAATTATTGGGGGGGACCTCGTCCTTGGAAAAAATCTCAAAGAAACTTCCCTCATTTCATTTTGGATTTTGGAATATAGGAAAAAAAATTTCCTAAAATCCTATATGGAAAAAAAACTGTAGGGAGAGTGTGTGTATAATCGAGTAAAGCTATCACTTCACCAAAGGAAAAATTACAAAATACATAACAAACTTTTTTTTTTTTACATAATTTTTTTTAATAAACTATGTAGGGTAGGTCATACATGTTATTTTTAGGAATACATATACAATAAATATAAGTACAATAAATACTAGGATAACAACAAAACATAAGTTTTTATCAAAATGGAACGGAAAAAAAAAAAATGGAAAATGTGAAAATTGGAAGAATTTGACTTAAAAAACGATATGTAAAATATATGATACGGAAATATATAACACGATATGGAAAATGATGGAAATTTTTATTTATGGAAATAATTCAAAAATGGTTCTTCTATTTATATTATTACTGATAAAAATGTTGGAAATTTCTTTTGCATCTATTTTATCTAAAATGTCCTGATGGCTATGGCAAATAGCCACATGGTTCAATCTTTCTTGCCCCATGGAATTTCTGAGATAATTTTTTAATCTTCTTAATGAGCTGAAACTCCTCTCCGCCTCGCATGAAGATGCAGGTAAAACCAGAAGAATTCTTATCAAATTTTCTATATTCGGAAACATATTTTTGACTTCCTGGGATAACAAACGATATTGGTTAATTACATCATCCAGACAGTCTAAGTTCTTTAATGTTTTTCGAAACATCGGAATTTCAATAGCCAAATCTTTAAAATTAATTTCGGGAAACTCTTTCACTTCATTGGTGGTAATACCCTTTAATAGACATGATTCGAGGTTTTTGTAAAATTTCAAGCTTGGTTGGTCAAATCTTGAAGTTAAGGACTGCAATGCTGTGTCAAGTAATTCAAAGTAAATTAATTTATAATATTGGAACGGTTCTTCTGCATGATAAGTTGGGCATGGTCCACAAAATCTTTGAGGAACTCGTTTCTTTCGGGGCAATTGAGGCACCTCCAACCCTAGTTCTTCGACTTTGGTGTTTGTGTCTCTCCATACAATAGTAAACGCTTCGTCAGTTCTTTTAGATAGTAATTCCAATTTGATGATGTCTGTGGCTTCTATCATTCCAGATATGGTCTGCCTTCTCCCTTGTAGGGCCGTATTTAGCTTTTCAAGATAAGGCACAACGTTTTGTAGCATTAGAAGGCCCAAAAGAGTAGATCCTTGCCTCCCGCAATGCAAAAGGCTTCCCGCATTCAAAATATGTTTATCTTTTTCAGAAACGATTTCGAGTGTTTCTATAATTTCAGCATATTTTTTTAATACCTCACTGATTTGCTTGCCCCTGTAAATCCATCTAGTTGGGCATAAAGGCTTTATTACTTTAGAACTTGGAAGATTATTTTTGTGAAGAACATTTTCAAATTTTGTCTTGAAATTTAAAGACTGATGAAGGATGTTACCCAACTCATGGCACCACTGTAAAGAATTTCTGGTTGTTACGGTAGCTTCTACAATATCTTTCATCACCAGATTAACACAATGTGCACCACAATGCACATATCTGGCTAAGGGCTGATCTTTTTGAATACAAGCCTGAACTCCTTTTATGGCCCCACTCATGTTTCCTGCGCCGTCATAAGCTTGACCCCTTAAATTTGAAATAGAAAGCTGTAATCTTATCATGACATCTTTTAAAATATTAGAGATGGCCTCTCCAGTGGTAACATTAACTTCATAAAGGCCAACGAAACTCTCAATCGGAAATAGGGCTTCATCAACCCATCTGAAACAGATGCTCAGTTGCTCTTTTCCTGAAATATCTCTTGTTCCATCGCAAATTAAAGAAAAAATTGGAAGAGAGCTGTTTTTAATTTGATGACAAATGTTATGAACAATTAAATGAGCTGTTATTTCCAAAATTTCATTTTGAGCAGCAGGGGACAAAAACTTAGTCTTTTCAACTCCTTTCGAAATCCACTTCTTCAAATGAGGCAAATCGATTGATCTTAATTTTAAAATTTCAAAAAAGTTTCCCGTGTCATTCGTATGACCTCGCAATGCGAGTCCTTGCCTTGCCAAATATTTTATGGATTCAACAATTGCAATAAGATTTTTACTGGCAACAGTTTTTTCGTTGGCAGCTTTCGCACACAATTGTGACCGAACATCTTTAAAATTTTTCGAAAATGTTGATATCGCATGTATATGAGATTTACTTGTAGCATGGGATTTGAATTTTTCAAGAGCATTTTTCCAATTTTTGAAACCAGAAGAGGCGAAGGAATCGTCCATTTTCGTGCACAAAGTTTTTTCAGGGTTATTTCGAAGGTACGTCATACAATAAAAACATAAAATGCCCTTAATTCCAGGTTCATAATGAAGCCATTTGTAATCTTCAAACCATTTTATCTGAAATTTCAGCGTTCTTTTACCAAGGACTTGTTCGGGAAAGTCTGTCGGAAGTTTTCGGAATTGATCTGGATTAATGGCACAGATAGTTGGAGGTGGTTTTAGAGCCTCATCAACTTTGGGGGATTCATTTACTTTAAAATTTTCGTTTTTTTCTAGAGCATTTTCGTCGGTAGAAGATAAATCTTTGTCTTTTTCTTTCGACACAGTCTGAGACTCGGTGGTGTTAGGATTTAATTTAACCAAAAAACGTTCCATTTTGATAAAAATTCAAACTAAATGAATTATGAGTACGTTTTGGTAAAAAAATCTATGTAAAAGCCCATTTAAACAACAGTGTAAAAAATCTGGAGTGTGAAGTTGCTTAAAAATCACAATTTACAAGTTAAAAAAAAAGAAATATGACTAAGGTCATGACTAGAATGGATACTCATACTTCTAATAAGAATGAAAAGTATTCAAATAATAGCACCTACATATTATGTACAAGAAATATATACAATATTCCTAATTTAAATTTACAAAATATCTACATTTTAATGTGCTCAACCTTTCTTCCAAGCGATCCTTCTCACCTCATTGGACATAACTACCAACTAAGAATAACATTAAGATCAATCGAAACAAATAATAGATAAGTACAATTATAATAGTTTATAAATACGTACTCACTCATTATCGGGAGTCAAAAATATTCTACTGTTTAATGTTTTTATATTTCATAGTTCGTAAAATACTTACATTTATTCAGAGAAGTCAGTTTATCCAAATATTTGGTTTATTTTAACATTAACTAAATTACTGTTCAACTTGACATTAGCCGACAAAACGGAATCACGGTGAAGCATATTTTGTAAAATGAAAGTTATGTTTTCGTTGAGACTGTTACAATGCAAGGTTGGCGGTAGCGACTTATCACATTGCAAAGCAGGCAGTACCAACAGAATAAAGCCATAAATATCCCTTTAGGGTGCACAAAATTTACCATAATATATTTTAGTTTTAATTTTTAGTTAGAAGTTTTTTTAAAAACTTATTTTAATTTTAGAATTTTTTTTTTTTTTTTTTTAGAATTTTTAAGTAATATAACATAAAAAAAATTTAAATTTAGATGGAAATTATTGGGGGGGACCTAGGGACGGCTCTAAATGATGGGGGGGACGCGTCCCCCGAATCCCCCCCCGATTGACGCCTATGTCTGGATCTCGGCTCCCTGTGGACCGATCGACTTGAAATTTGCTACAGATTTACTTTGATATAATATGAGTAAACGCTGAAAATTTCACGTCGATCGGTCCACAGGGAGCCGAGATATAAAAGTCTGAAAACCCGGTTTTTCGCCTTTACCGTGTTCTTCTTCTCTTCTTCTTCTTCTTCTTCTTCTTCTTCTTCTTCTTATTCAGCTAGACAAGGCTACAGCCTCTCCTAGCACACCGATTGACTTGAAATTTTGCACAGAGCTTCCTTTCAACTTGAGCCAGTGCCTTTTGAAAGATTTACCCCGAAATCTTAACTTAAAAAAAAGTTAGGAACAAAAAACTGAAATTTTAGGGTAATTTTAGCCACTTTAACGGGTACACAGCCTGGAGACAAGACCAATCGACTTGAAATTGTGCACAGAGCATCCTTCTGAGTTTAGCAATGAGGACGAGTATAGTAATGAGGACGGATTTCGGAAATGGGTCATCCAGACCCCTCAGGGTCAATTTGACCAGTGATCATTGTCTGTGGCGCCGGCTGTACACCCGATTTACACCATAAGGTCGAATTTCGGAAATGGGTCTTCCAGACCCCTTGGGGTCAATTTGACCAGTGATCATTTTTCGATCGTCAGTTAGTCTTAGGCGCCTTCTGTACATCCGATTTACACCAGAGGTCATCACGGGCATCATGCTTCTCACATCATCGTACCTACCACTCGGGCGTATCGACTCTTCTCGCTCATTTGAGGGCGGGGAAGTTGATATCACAACTTTTTCCGGCTGATGTAAAAGGATTTTTGCGAGGCGGGGTGTTTTTTACACGGGGTGTTTTTTGTGGGGATCGATTTATAGCAACGAATGTTTGGAAAATACAGTTTTTTAGAAACTTGATTGTTGGTATTTTTAGAAAATGAAAGAAAAACAGTTAGATCTTCAGCAAAACCTAAAATTGACGTTCGTCGAACAATACTGTAGTGTCAGAAGTCCTTTCTCACTTTGGCAGTTTGGAATCGATTTACGAGTATAGCAACGTACACGTATGCTTGGAAAAAACAGTTTTTTGGACACCTTATTTTAGGTATTTTTAGAAAATGAAAGAAAAACAGTTAGATCGACAGCAAAACCTAAAATTGACGTTCGTCGACTGTAGTGTCGGAAGTCCTTTCCCACTTTTGCAGTTTGGAATCGATTTATAGCAACGAATGTTTGGAAAATACAGGTTTTGGACACCTGATAGTAGGTACTTTTAGAGAAAAAAGCGTTTGAAAAAAAAAAATGCGATAACAAGCTAACGACCGAAAGCATCAACCGCTAGAAAAAAGTCTTGATATATTTATTTTATTTTTTTACAGAACAAATCGATTCCAACGATCAACACCACTCACCCCCATGAGTTTCCAAATTGAATAAATATTTCTTTGTAGACAAGGCCTTTTGTAGGCCGCCGGGGTTGTTTATCAGTCGAGTGATGTGTGAATCAGTGCCCCCTCAGCGCACTATCTCCTGACAACCCGACGATCCAACACCATTCCTTATTCTTTAGACATCCACCACTCTGAAAGAAAAAAATCCGTCTTTTTTTATAAACAATTTTTTTTCTTCTTAATGAAGATGGCTTTACGAGGACTCAAAAAACATTTATCATCTTAAAAAAATGGCGAGTTCGTTAAGAGCATTAATGACTGGAACATAGTCATTTAAAACTAGTCATCAGGTTCGTTAAGCGCTAAGAAGAACACATTGTTGGTTTTCAAGGTTGCTTACTTAAATTTTCTTCTTTTATAAGGAAAGTCAACGAAAACTGAATAAAAGAAGGGTTTTTGAAGAGTTTGCGGGTTCAAGGCTCCATTTTTCCGGAATCTTACACAAACGAATCCCTCGTTTTTGAAAGGGTGCACTAACAAGCCGTATTTCCACGGGTCGTGGACGAAGGGGAGGTAGAAAAAAAAAAGGGTTTCGAGTGTGAGAGAACCACCAGTGTCAGACGCCGATGAAACGTGAGATCCTCTTCTATTTGGACCTCTTTCATACAGCAGAGAATGAAAAATATAAAGGGCTCTTCTTCCTTTTTCTTTTTTTTTTCTTAACTCGAGGTCCAAAGAGAGGGGAAAAGAGAGTACACAAGATTTATGAATGTTTACAGGCGAGTCAAAACAAAAGGAGGGACAAAAGCGCTGTCCGTCAGTCGGCGAAAGCTATTTAACACTTCAACCAAGGACAAAAGCCGCTCTTTTTTTTCGACTGCTTCATTTGTGACTATTTTCCGCTCAGATTCGCTCATGTTTTATGGGGTGCTTATAAAGGCGATGATTCTTTTTATCAATAACTTGTTTAATCTGCAGTTATCTTCGGATTAGTCCATTGGGCATTCTAACTAGAAGTTATTGTGATACCCTCCACGTCGGGTTTTTGGGGAAGGTTCTTCCAGACCCCGGAGGGTCAAATGGAATATCGATCTTTACCGATCTCAACTTTGTCTGTGGTGCCGGCTGGCCGTCCATCTACGGCCACAATTTTCAACCGATTTTCACCAAATTTTCTATAGTCGGTGAACAAGAAACTAACCAGGGCGATTTTTGAATTTCGAAAAAATGGCGGAGATAATTTGAAATTTTAAAAAATTCGCTGGTGCCGAACTGTTGGTCTGATTTTCACGAAATTTTCAACAATTACTCCTTATATTTTTTACGAATTTTTGGTAAAAAAAAATTTCATTTTTTTACATTAATTATCATTTTAGTAGAGAGAAATTTCATACTTCCACCCGCTATAAGAGGGACCTTCCATGGGCAAAAATCCCATTATTTCTACCTTGATACTTCAAAAAAGATTCGGAAAAAAAACTTCGAATACTTTTTGAAAAAAAAAAGAAAAGAAAATGCATATACATACCTAATTAAAGAAAAACTAAAACTTCCCCTCCGTTATACTTCCCCTCCTTTGTACTTCTCCCTCCCTTGTACTTCCTCCTCCCTTATATTTCCCCCTCCTTTATACTTCCCCCTCCCTTATACTTCCTCTTCTGTTATATTTCCACTTCTTTATACTCCCTCTTATGTTATACTTCCACTCCCTTATACTTCCTCTTCTGTTATACTTCCACTCCCTTATACTTCCTCTTCTGTTGTACTTCCCCTCCCTTATACTTCCTCCTTCCTTATACTTCCCCTCCCTGTGGGAAAAAGTATGTCACCCAGTTGTTTTAGAGGAAAAAAAACTAAAGAACCGTTAATATTTTTTAGAGCTCGTTATTTCAGTATTCATCAAGTGAGGACACATTTAAGGAGTGGTTCTATCGGAACCCATTACATTTCGAGCATTGTGTCCCTTTTCTATAGACCCCTCTCAAAATATTACTCCCACACATTGTCCAATCACCTAATTTCTCCAAAATCTTTACCCCTCCGAATTCGAATTACTTCCCACAATATAATTTATTGTACTCAAATATTCAAAAAACATTTAAAGAATATGGTTTTAGTGTTATATTGTTTTATGTGCCACCCACAACTTGCGAAGAGCATTTGCATATCGTACGACCCCGCCTTAAGTGAAAGCCTCGTATTAAATCATTAACATGTATTAAGTTGCCCATTGATTGCATTCGCAAAATGTTAATTAAAAGCTATCAAAATGTTTACGCATTCACTTTTAACCTTATTTACATTTCGTGCATAATTTATAACCATAATAATTTTTTTGAAGTTTAATTTTTAGTCAATTTTTACGGTTTATGTAAATACTCGGTTATGTAACAGCAACATCTCATTTAGAAGGCGAAAAGGCACAAGGATGTTAGAAAAAATTGTGGAAGACTTATTTGAAAACAAGAGTTGACATAGGTTTAATTCTGTGCGAGATAAGGTTTCTTTTCGTCGGTAATTTGTCCGTGGAAGCAACAGGCATCCACTTGAGATAAGAGCTAATGAAACCTCTTCTCGCGACATCTTATCAGCGAAAGCCAACAGAACTCACACGTCGGAAAGGTCTCTCTTTACATTAAAATGTATCAACCGGAGTCCACTCTAAATAATTAAATCATCCCGAGACTTTTTAGCTTCGGGGCAGATTTTTTTTTACAAGACTAAATCCCATTCATTTCGAAGCCTCCGAATTTCTCGCTTACCCACCTGTCCGAATGAAAATATCCAATTTGATATCATTTATATTTGAGAGTCAATCTTAATTTACGGATGTCATAATTCATTATTTTTGAATATTGGAAAAGTAAATAAATGGAGTAAAAAAAAGTTTTATGGCGAAACGACGAATTCAAAATGAAAGTTTCGCCATAAAACTGTTTCTGTCGTTTGTGCATGATACATTTCACCATAAAACTAGGGACATCGAAAGAGCAAGCCTATTTTCGCCGTTAAAAACGCGATTATGGCGAAACAACAAAAACCTTAAAACTTGATAGCTCACCATAGTGGAACACAACATAAAGCATCTCACCATAAACTAGGAAAACCAAGCAGGAAGCCAATGGGATCAGTTCGTTTTATGACACAATGGGGTTTAAAAGCATATTTTCGCCGTTTAAAAACGCGATTTTGGCGAAACGACAAAAACCTTAAAACTTGGCAGTATTAAACGTAAAGCATCTCATCAATGTTAGGTAATTGTTGTCAAGGTTAATTTTTTTCCTCTCGCGAAAAAATGTGGGAATGCATTGTGGTGTACTATCACGTTTTATGGTTTTTGTCGTTTCACCATAATAAACGCTATAAAAACGGCGAAAATACAGGTAGGCTTGCTCATTGGCTGTCCATAGTTTATGGTGAGATGTATTATGCCCAAACGACAGAAACAGTTTTTTGGCGAAACTATATTATGTTCAAAATGAACGTTTCCTTTATGTTCAACTGCGTTATGTTGAAACGACAAATTTTATGTCGAAACGAGAAGTGTTAAATCTCTTCTTTATGATGAGATGTATTATGTTCAAATGCATTATGGTGAACGTTTTCGACTATTTTCTTTATGTTGAGTTGCAGATTTTTTATGGTGAACTCGCGATTTCTTTATGGTAAAATGCATTATGGCGAACCGCATTATGTCGACACGTTGGGCCCCAATTTACTTGGAGCCTAATATCTTAAGAGTTCAAATATTCAATTCCGTAGTTTAACACCCGAGTTCCGATTAATCAGACTTGATATTTGTTGTGCGGAGGCCTTGGGATATTACTCCGGAAGTAAGTATATTAGACCAGTCTCATATCAGAGAAGCCCACCCCTAGTGGCTCCGTTTATTAAACGATAAACCAACCGAGGGGTTAGTAATAGAGACCGGAATGTTAAACTTTAGACATATATTTTTCACGTTTTTTCGTTGGCATCCGTGGCGATTGTTGACGACTTTTCCCTCTCGAACATTTGAAATCGACAAGCAATTATAATAAGCCCTTGTTAGGACAAGTTTAAAGGACACTCATTTCAAAACTCCCTCAGGATCCACCTGCACGAAATTAAAGTCCCGCCCTTCATATTTATTAAGAAAATTAAGAAAAATGGTGGAGAAAATCATGGTTGAAGTCACGCGACACCTGCTTCTCAACACGAAATTATTCACTCAAGAAAAAATAACGCAAGAACACAATTATTTAAAAGTTCTTTGTTTTTCTATTCCTAATTATGACTGAATGCATTATAAGAACAGATGAGGCGCTCCGGGTACGAAGGGCGAACTCGACAGAACGTAGTGTCGAGATATTCGCATTTTAAAGTTTCGGTTTTTACGTATTTAAAGGCGAAAAAATGGCGAACTCAACATAAAAATTATATGGGTGCATTCACCAAGAGGTCTAGAATCCGAAAATGAAAAAAAAAAAAAAAACTGGAAGACCCTTCCCCAAAAACCCGACGTCGAGGGTATCACAATAACTTCTTTAAAGAGAAGTAAAAAATATAGGAGGAGGAAGTATAAGGGAGGGGAAGTATAACGGAGGGGGAAGTTTGTTCTAAGTTTTTTTTCCAAAATTTTTTAAGTTTTTTTTTCCAAAAAAAGTTTTTTATTTTTATTTTTTTGTTTTCCGTTTTTGTTTCCAAAATTTTTATTATTTTGCGCTTTTTTTCGAAAATTTTTTAAAAGTATCTTAATCTCTTGTGATTATTGCCCAAGAGAGGTCCCTCTCGTAAGGCGTGGAAGTATGAAATTTCTCCCTACTAAAATGATAATTAATATTTAAAGAAATGACAATATTTTATTCTCTAATTTTACACCAAAAATTCGTAAAAAATATAAGGAATAATTAATGAAAATTTGGTGAAAATCGGATCAACGATTCAGTTTTTTATTTCAATTATTTTTTTTTTAATTTCAAACTGACATAATTATCTCCGCCATTTTTTCGAAATTCAAAAATCGCCCTCGTTTTTTCTTGTTCATCAACTAAAGAAAATTTGGTGAAAATCCGTTGAAACTGTGGCCGTAAAGTCTTCTGGAAAAAAATGCTACGGCCGGCCGGCACCACAGACAAAGTTGAGATCGATATAATATATCGATACATATTATGTAGATCCATATTCGATTTGACCCTCTGGAAGACCCTTCCCCAAAAACCCGACGTGGAGGGTATCACAATAACTTCTTTAAGGAAGTTAAAAGCCTGAAAACGAGTTCCTTAGCCTCCCATCACTTTTTTTTTGTGCTCTAAGAAATGCATCATAATTCATATGAAAGGAGATGAAGTAATAATTGTGACTCAATAATCATGGACAATTAAAGCATCTCATTAAAACCAAAGCTTTCAATGATTGTTTATTTTATGATTTTATGAATCTTTAAAGTCGCTCTGGCAATTGTAAAGGCATAAAATAAAGAAGTTTCGATTTATGTTTTATGAGACGTTGAAGATAAACAGAGAGCGGGATAATGTAATTCGGAAATTGATGAAGAGGTGTAGGAGTTCTGTAGGCTCCGGAGTCCTTTACAGTCGGTAAGTAATGACGTGTCAATTAAAATGGGATGACTTATAACATTCGGACCGGCCGTTGACTTCTCATAATGAAATTATTTCGTTAGACCTCATGCATTATGAATAAGATTAGCCTCCAGTCATAAAAATATAAAGAAATATTAAGAGAGAAAAAATAATTGAATTCAAATAATCTTGAGGAAAAAAAGTGGTGCAAATAAAAGAAAAACGGAAATCCCTTGGGATATTTTCAGGCATTGTCCTTTAGGTTTTTTTTATTTATTATCCTCCCTTTTTCCACGACGACAAGGTCCGCCGTAACGTAACCAACAAGGTTACATATTTGCATATACACGGACAAGGATTCCTTTTGTTTTATAAGTCTTGGGTGAGCAGGGACAATTATATAATTTAAAGACGTTCATCTACGACTTGCCCCACTTAATTATTCGAGAATGATAATTAGTTTCTACCTAATGGTGTATGTTTGATCAAGCCATTCCACCAATCGATGCCCCCATGTGTATAATTTACAGGAATAAAGGCATTTGCATAAACGAATCACACCTTTCAGTCAAAGAAAATATACCAAAAGCACTAATAAGCAAAATTATTCCACAAAAAAAGAGCAAACTGTATATCTTTTTGGCGTTTTTCTCCGCTTAAGTCAAAGAAATAAAATTTTTGTTGAGAATTCCCGGATTTTCGGATGTTTTTTTAACTTCCTGAAAAAGAGAGTCTTCCAGACCCCGGAGGGTCAAATTGACTATTGATCTTTACCGATCTCAACTTTGTCTGTGGTGCCGGCCGGCCGTCCGGCTGTAGCATTTTTTTCCGGAAAACATTACGGCCACAGTTTTCACTCGATTTGTACAAAATTTTCACACAATCTTCCTCACTTAATGAAGAAGAAAGTAACATGGGCAATTTTTGAATTTCGAAAAAGTGGCGGAGATATGTCTGTCTAAAAATTTTAAAAAATTCGCTGCAGCCGAAATTCGTTGGTCCGATTTTCACCAAATTTTCACCAATTACTCCTTATATTTTTTAAGACTTTTTGGTGTAAAAAAAAGTATGTATCATTTTTTTAAACATTAATTAATATTTTAGTAGGGAGACATTTCATACTTCCACCCGCAACGAGAGAGACCTCTCTTGGAGAAAAATCCCATTATTTCTACCTTTTTTTTTTTTTTTTTTTTTTTTTTTTTACGAGGGCGTCTTCAACTACCTACTCGGTTATTTCACCCTCGCGTCAGTGGTGTTTTCCGTCGGAAAAGTTCATTTAGGTACATTGGGTTCAATTTGGGGACCGCCCGCTTTGAACCCTGGACCCCATTGATGAACGCCGTATCGCAATGTTTGGGATTAACGCCTTAACACGCGCGGCCACCGCGACGCCTTATTTCTACCTTGATCCTTACAAAAATTTTCGAATAAAAAGAGAATTCAAAAAATTTTTCGTTAAAAAAATCGCAAATTAAAAATAGAAAACTCGGAAAATTTACACAAAAAAAAAGTTGGAAAATTAAAAAAAAAACTTAAAAAAATAAATAACTTTTTTAAGGAAGTTAAAAAAAAACTCTCCCCTCCGTTATTATTCTCCCTCTGTTATACTTCCCCTCCGTAATACTTCCCCTCTTTTATACTTCCCCTCATAAAAATAATACTAAAAAAATACTAAAATTTCCCCCTCCGTTATACTTCCCTATCTCTTATACTTCCCCCTCCCTTAAAAATACAAATAGTTAAAAAAAACTTTGAAAATTAAAAAAAAATACTAAAATTTCCCCCTCCGTTATACTTCCCCTCTTTTATACTTCCCACTATTTTATACTACGCCCTCTTTTTTACTTTCCCCTCCGTAAAAATGCAAATAATTAAAAAAAAACTTTGAAAATTTAAAAAAAAAACTAAAATTTCCCCCTCCGTTATACTTCCTTTTCTTTATACTTCCCCTCGTTCATACATCCCCCTCCGTTATACTTCCTCTTCTTTATACTTCCCCTCTTTTATACTTCCCCCTCCGTTCCACCGTTATACTTCCCTCTCCTATATTGTTGCTTCTCTTTTTGGAAATTTCCGTCGGGGCCAGCTCTAGAACAGTCTTTTTTTTTATCATGCTTCTCTCTGTCTAATAAAAATACATCTCAATTTTTATTTCTCTCTCTAAATTAGTAGTGGTAATCAAGCATCCCACAAGCCATTAGTCTTTTTAATAAAACTCACCAAACACCCATTTCGAAGGGTTAGCTATAGACATTTTATTCTTCGGCTAAAATAACGATTTTTTTTCCTTTCTTTCTTTTTATGCCGAATGTACAATCGGTGCTTTCAGACTATTGGCAAGGGTCCGTCCTCGGAGGCGCCACGTGCCGACCTTTTACCCCCTCGCCGATCCCCTCTTTTAAAAAGAAGGAGCCCTCGAACCGAATAATTATTTTTGCCGAAAAACCTTTTTTTTTCTCTCTTTCAACACGAACTGTAATTAATGTCAGAATGCCATTTCTCAACATTATTTTAGGAAAACTACAAAAAACAAACATGAACGACAGCTAAAATTAGACAGATTCGTCTATAACGAAAGAAAAAAATGGGTATAATAACCACGTTTGAACGTTTTACCCGAAAAAGATGAGCTTCAATTAAGAATTTTCCAGACCCATTTTCACGTTTCCTTCATCTCAAAATTTTCCCACGTGGACCACCCACGTTGATATGATTATGGGAAACAGATATCAAAATAATAAAAAACATTTTGATTATACCCTTTTTGACATAATTAATTTTCTAATTATTTAATTTTGACGAAATTGTAATTAATTTTTTAATTATTATTTTTGTAAAATTTATAAAGGTTAGATCAGTGATTGCGATTTTTTAACATCCCTTGATTGATTTTAGGAACCTTTTTCTAATTTTTTATGTCACCGATGACGGATTGAACTTTAAAAATCATGAAATAAATCATGGCAAGTTCGGTTATTCGCGGAACATTTTCACGGCTTTTAATGCGTTGTCCTCACATGGGGAATGCAATTTTATTTTCTCCTCCCTCACTAATAAGTACGGCTCGTCGGGGGCATTTATCATTGAAAAAACCACTTCCCGAGAGAGCTTTTGTTTTTCAATGTTTATTTCCCCACAATTGGAAAAAAAATTACAAATTCTTCATACAAAATTTTTAAACTGTTTTGTCCTCCAATAAATGTCACAGACGTCGAGACGAGTCGATTGGAAAATGAGATTTCAACTTCACCTGCGGCACCTTCGGCCTATCTCGTCCTATTTATCGCCTTTAAGTTTGTTAGAGGAGAAGTACACCGGCGGGGACCCTTAAAAATCAACACCTGGTTTTGTTTAGAAAGTTAATTACGGACATTTGTCTCCTTTAGAAAATCCCTGCTTTAAAACGTCGACGGTTAAAAAAAAAAAAAGGATTTATAGTTATCTAATATTACTTTAAGGTACTTTTTTTCCACTCTTCTTTTATTTGAGAACATTAGTTCACTCGAAAGCGTCGACCGGTCTTCGTTTAGCGGAGTTGTCAATTAGCTTTTGACCGCTACAGCCGCTGCGGCAAATCAATGACCACAAGAATCGCATTCCGAACCTTTTCATGTCAGCCTTTTTTCTCTTTATCTTCATTCTCTAAACAAATTTTTGATACAACTTTAATATTATGGGTTTCAAACCTCTGGTTAATTATAGTGCAAAGTTTGATCATGAATTTTCACCCTCATGGGAAATTTCCTTCATGCTTTTAATTCGTTTTCTTTGTTATTCGATACCGATTTGTTTAATTAATACGTCAAAACTAACGTTAACTTTAAATAACACTTCGTGTCGATTTTATAACCAATTTAATTACTTAATAATATAATGAATCAACCATTAGCATCTAAGAATACCCTGTATAATGTTTCTTTTAATTAATTTTGTTTCATAATCAAGTTTATGATTGAGTTATAGAAAAAAAGAAAAAAGGAAATTGGAATTTGAAATCTTGGAAATTAATATAGAAAGCAATTATTATTTGTCTGAAAAACGGTAAAGCAATATCAGATAGGATCGCATTTAACTGTCAGAAACTTCCGTTTAAACGTATTTTTTTTTTTTCGTTTTTCTCTTTTTTTTTGAAGGAACAAAAAACTAAAAGGTAGGTTCGTAAAGGGGGAGTGTTGAGGGGAACGTATTGCGATCGGAAACTCATAATTTAGTTAGGATTAGGCGCAATGTCCCTGATAGGACGGCAAAATAGGAGTTAGAGGGGTGATACGCACTAACCATATTCTAATGAAACTTTACGAGTTGTTCCCTACCAATCGTTAATGAAATTTTGAATTTTACAATAGAGAAGTAAATAATTGTAGTCAAAAATGCTTTGAAGCGGTCACCTTTTTAGCGTAGATTGGAAGAGTTGCTGGGACGTCTCAACAAATTTGGTTCGCTCAGAAAAGCTACTCGTATTGGGCGTTGAGAGCCCTTTAACCCTACTTTCAAAAGTTGTTTTATTGCTATTCTAAGCGGTTTTTGGAGAAATTTTGGTGAAGATCAGACCAATAGTGCGCCGCGCCGTTGAGCACAGACCGATAGATCTACATAGCAGCTTTACACTCTAGGCCCCAATTTGGCCTCTTTTAGGCTCCTATTTCCTTCCTTTTGGGCTCCTTTAGGCCTCCATTTGGGCTTCTTTACGACTTTTGAATTTTACAATAGAGAAGTAAATAATTGTAGTCAAAAATGCTTTGAAGCGGTCACCTTTTTAGCGTAGATTGGAAGAGTTGCTGGGACGTCTCAACAAATTTGGTTCGCTCAGAAAGCTACTCGTATTGGGCGTTGAGAGCCCTTTAACCCTACTTTCAAAAGTTGTTTTATTGCTATTCTAAGCGGTTTTTGGAGAAATTTTGGTGAAGATCAGACCAATAGTGCGCCGCGCCGTTGAGCACAGACCGATAGATCTACATTATAGCAGCTTTACACTCTAGGCCCCAATTTGGCCTCTTTTAGGCTCCTATCCTTCCTTTTGGGCTCCTTTAGGCCTCCATTTGGGCTTCTTTACGACTTCTTTTACGTCTCATTTTGCCAACCTTTTGGTTTCCTTTGGCCTTCTTTAGGCCCTCTTATGGCCTCTTTTAGGCCTCCTTAGGGCTTCTTTAGGGCTCCTTTTGCCCTTCTTTTGGGCTCCTTAAGCCTTCTTTTGGCCTCCTTTAGGCTCCTTTAGATCCTTTAAGCCTCCTTTTGGGCTTCTTTAGGACTCCTTTAAGCATCCTTTTAGGTTTATTTTGCCAACCTTTTGGGTTCCTTTTGGCCTCCTCTAGGCCCGCTTATGGCCTCTTTAGGCCTCCTTTAGGGCTTCTTTTGGGCTCCTTTAAGCCTTCTTTTGGGCCCCTTTTAGGCTCCTTTAGGACTCCTTTAAGCCTCCTTTTGGCTTCCTTTGCCAACCTTTTGGGCTCCTTTAAGCCTTCTTTTGGCCTCCTTTTGGGCTCCTTTAGAACTCCTTTAAGCCTCCTTTTGGCTTCCTTTTGCCAACCTTTTGAGCTCCTTTAGGCCTCTTTTAGGACTCCTTTGGGCTTCTTTTTGGCTCCTTTTGCCCTCCATTTGGGCTCATTTAGGCCTGGTTTAAGCCTCTTTATGGCTTCTTTATCCCTCGTTTTTTGGCCTCCTTCTTGGCTCCTTTAGGCCTCCTTTAAGCCTCCTTTTTCCCTCCTTTTGGGCTCCTTTAGGCCGCATTTTGTGCTTCAGCTTTAAACAGCTTTAATATTATTTTTTTTTTCAAGATAATGATTTAATTTTAATATTAAAAAGAGTATTGCATTAAATTTTAAGATTTTTCCCTTTCCAAACTGATGATGTGTTGAAGTGCGCGCTTTCAAAAGGATTCGGTCCATTACGTTTTCACATGTTTACCCACCATAAGGTAAAAAAACTTGGGAAACTTCCTTATTAAACCTTTCGAAAAATATATATCGATTTGTCTTAAGTAATAAAGAGCCTGTCTCAGGGAGCCTCTCTCCTTTCGAAATGCCGGTAACAACTCTTTTAATTTATAGGGAACGTCTTCGGGGTCGCACAAATGCATAACAAGGCCCTCCGACCCAATTATATAAGGGTTAACACCTTTGAAAGATTTATACATTTGAAAAACAACATGAAAAATTAATGACTACTATTATTTATAGTTAGTTTTTTTTAAATATTTAGTTTTAACGGGAAAAACGCCTTATCTCTTTAATTAATCGTGAAAAACCTGCTAATGAAGTATAAAAAAAATTGTAGGAACTATACATGCTTTTTTTTTTATCAATTTGAATAAAATGAAAGTTTGATAAATACTTCTTATGATTATTGTCGTTTGACACGATCCATAACGTGCAGGGTGGCGTATATAGATTTGGACTCGGGGCATATATTAGTGGCGACCTTAGAGGGTATTGTGTGATATCTGATCTTGACTTGAGGCTCTTTGTAGTCTTGAGGTCAGTTTATTGTGAGAGGATGTTTCTTTGGTGAAGATAAATCTCTTTGTTGTCTCCTTTCTACGATGAAAATAGATATGATTAGACTTTTAGACGAAAAAGAGCGGGGCGAGTAGTTAAAAAAAGGGAGAACACCGTTCAACATAATGCATTTCACCCTAAAACAGTTGAAAAGTATTCGTTTCGACTGTAGTTCACCATAATGCGTTTCGGCATAATGCAATTGAACATACAGCTCTCAAAAGTTCCTAAATTTTGAGCATAATGCATTTCAAAAGCATTTTGCCATAAATTAGTCTACATAAAAAAGTCACCATAACGCTTCCCACTATAAAAGCCTCTTCTTCGTTGTTTCGCCATAAAACTGTTTTTGTCATTTTTGGCGAAACGACAAAAACCTTAAAACTTCACCATAGTGCAATTCAACATAATGCATCTCACCATAAACTGGGTCAACATAAAAAAAGTCAACATAACGCTTCCCACTATAAAAGCCTCTTCTTCGTTGTTTCGCCATAAAACTGTTTCTGTCATTTTTGGCGAAACGACAAAACCTTAAAACTTCACCATAGTGCAATTCAACATAATGCATCTCACCATAAACTGGGTCAACATAAAAAAAAGTCAACATAACGCTTCCCACTATAAAAGCCTCTTCTTGGTTGTTTCGCCATAAAACTGCTTCTGTCATTTTTGGCTAAACGACAAAAACCTTAATACTTCACCATAGTGCAATTCAACATAATGCATCTCACCATAAACTGGGTCAACATAAAAAAGTCAACATAACCCTTCCCACTATAAAAGCCTCTTCTTCGTTGTTTCGCCATAAAACTGTTTCTGTCATTTTTGGCGAAACGACAAAATCCTTAAAACTTCACCATAGTGCAATTCAACATAAAGCATCTCACCATAAACTGGGAAAAGCAAGCAGTCAGCCAATGGGATCAGCTCATTTTATGACACGGGGGGTCGACTTTTTCCTCTCGCGAGGATGTGCGATCGCATTATGGTGAACTGTTTAAATTTAAAGTTTTTCCCCATAATCTCGTTTTGAACGGCGAAAATAGGCTTGCTCTTTGACTGTTCCTAGCTTATGGTGAGATGTATAAAGTGCTCGATGTGACGTGTAAAATTAAAACTTCTTCTCATTACAATATCCTGCATAAAAAACCTAAGGAAAAGAAATGGCTGACGAATGTTTTAAATATGGTTAAATCAAGGAGGTTTTCCGGACCCCCTTGGGGGAAATTCCGAGATTTTTCTCCGAAACGGCTTTTGTTCCTATATAAATTGTAAATAATTTATAAGATCGACTTCTTGGTATAATAAACTGAGGTAAACCTTGCAGTAAATCCCCTTTTCAAAAATTGACGAGCTTCTCCACGCCCTTGGGCTATTCTGAATAATTGCCAACCCCTGGTAGCCCGCAGTTAAAAAGATGAATTTAAATTTTTAAAGATGAAAAGGATGGAGAATAGATTATTCAAGAGCTACTCTAATGTACTAATAGGCGTTGAAATACAATACAACTTCAGAGAGACAAGCGCTAATAGCGTCCAGGACGGACAATGATATCGTTTTTTGAGTCAGACGAGGGAGTCCTTTTCTCCCGGTGTCATTGTTTTCTGCCGGTGTCTAATTGACAACTCGCCTCCGATAAAGTATGGAGTGACCAACCTAATGAACGCCGGGCCTAAGTCCTTCCAACATCGCAAAATTACAATAATTATTCGAAATCTTTTCAATTTTTTATCTTTTTCAATTATCAATGAAAAAAAAATTAATAGAAAATGCCATTTCCAGAAGGAAAATCTCGTGAGTTTTGTTATCAGGGCCGTTCCATTTTCCAAATGAAAGAGAGAAAAATGTATGATAAATCTTTTCCGAGACAGCTCTCCGGATGATTCTTCCATTTTCAACTTGTTTGCTTTTGTTGAATAGGATTTCAACAGTTTGCTCGTAAACACCAACTTTTTTTGGTTTTAATAATCATAGCAGATGTTAAAGAGACAAATGACCAACCAAAAAAAGAAAACTATTCCCATGCCTTAAAAAATAATTAAGGTTTTTTTCAATAACGACAAATTAAGTGACCCCAAGAATTTTTCTTCACCAACAGGTGAAGCCATCGCGTGCTGACTGTTTTGCAGAGGATCATTCAATTCCTCACTCATTAGGCATACCTTTGTGGGAAACTATCTTTTTGTACTTGGCATATGTATAATTAACCCACAAACCAAATAGATGAAATGAGGGTCCCCCTTAAATGGCAATGAAGTAGACATATGGTATTTCAACATAATGGGACTAATTTTTATATTATCCCATTTTCACCATTTTGTGGTCAATGTAATAAGTTCTTGTCATGCCACTGTGTTTATTTTAGTTTTTTCTCTTTGAAAAAAAGAATTATGGATTGGTGATTTGAGGTTTGGTTTCAAATGGCGTACAAGCCGCAAAGGCCATTTTTAAGTGGGGTGGGAAAATGCTGGGAGATGAGAATAAAATTTAAAATGTCCGAATTACAACGGACGCTATGCCTCTGGTAGAAGATCATCAGAACTGCGGACTCCTTATAGCAAATATGATGGTATTGCCCATGAGCAAATCATGCACTGCTGTCCGAATTACAACCAACGGACGCCCGCGCCATGCCACTGGCAGAAGATCAACGCTACAGAAATGTAGAAAAATCACCAGAACTGCGGACTCCTTACACCAAATATGATGGTATTGCCCATGAACAAATCATGCACTGCTGTCCGATTTACAACCAGGACGCCATGCCATTGGAAGAAGATCAACGCTACAGAAATGTAGGAAATACTCTATCCCCAGAACTGCGGACTCCTTACACCAAATATGATGGTATTGCCCATGAGCAAATCATGCACTGCGTAGTAAGGAATGGCCTGGACTCTACGTTATTTCCCCAGAGCAATTTCCCATCCCTGTTTTACATTTAAAAAAATTGATATTGTAGAAAAGATTTCCGTAGTGGTGCTCGGCCGTTTAAAAAGTGCGATAAAAGTAAAAGACGGCCTCGTTGGTAGCCGTGATGCATCTCATAAGTCAAAAGGAAGAACCACCGCTATGACCATTACCCGAGAAAAAGCGACATCTTAATACGGGATAAATACCGCCTGAGGAAGAAACCGCTTCATACGATCCCTTTGAAACTCATATTTTATGAATGCCCGGTTTATCCTCATCATTCCGGCTTTCTAGATGCGCTCAAATAACCCGAGTTCTTGCTAAATTAAATTCTATGACGAAAACGCTTTACTCAACCATCGATGAGAGCTATTGTTGAATCCGAGATAAAACTAAATCATAAGAATTTGCCCGTTTTTCATACAAAAGATCTCAAATCTTTCATATTCCATTTGTCGAAGCTATTTGTTCCCCGGCTTTGTAGTCCAACAAGCCCCCTTTCGACTGTATACGTGTCGACATAATGCGGTTCGCCATAATGCATTTGTCCATAAAATTGCAGAAATCGCGAGTTCACCATAAAAAAACTGCAACTCAACATAAAAAAATACTCGAAAACGCTCACCATAATGCATGGGAACGAATACATCTCCATAAAGAAGAGATTTAATACTTGTCGTTTCAACATAAAACTTGTCGTTTCAACAAAAAAACTTGTCTTTTCAACAAAAAAAACTTGTCGTTTCAACAAAAAAACTTGTCGTTTCAACAAAAAAACTTGTCGTTTCAACATAAAAACTTGTAGTTTCAACCAAAAAACTTGTCGTTTCAACAAAAAAACTTGTCGTTTCAACAAAAAAACTTGTCGTTTCAACATAAAACTTGTCGTTTCAACAAAAAACTTGTCGTTTCAACAAAAAAACTTGTCGTTTCAACATAAAACTTGTCGTTCCAACATAAAAAACTTGTCGTTTCAACAAAAAAACTTGTCGTTTCATCAAAAAACTTGTCGTTTCAACAAAAAACTTGTCGTTTCATCATAAAACTTGTCGTTTCAACAAAAAAAACTTGTCGTTTCAACAAAAAAACTTGTCGTTTCAACAAAAAAACTTGTCGTTTCAACATTAAACTTGTCGTTTCAACAAAAAACTTGTCGTTTTAACGTAACGCAGTTGAACATAAAGGAAACCTTCATTTTAAAGATCTTGTCGTTTCGGCATAAAACTGTTTCTGTCGTTTGCGCAGAATACATCTCACCATAAACAAGGGACAGTCAAAGAGTAAGCCTATTTTCGCCGTTTAAAACGCGATTATGGCGAAATGGCAAAAACCTTAAAACTTGACAGTTCACCATAATGAAATTCTCACAAAAATTAAACCCCTTATAAGGCATCATAATGGCATCATAAAGGCAGCATCATATGGTGAAATGCTTTATGTTGAATGGCATTATGGTAAACTGTCAAATTTTAAGGTTTTTGTCGTCTCACCATAATCGACGAAACTAAGCTTTTTCTTCCGCTGTCCCTAGTTTTTGGTGCCCAAAGAAATAGTTTTATGGCGAAACAAAAAGTTTAAACAGAGGCATTAACGGTGAGAAGCGTTATGGTGAATTGCACTTTTTTATGTCTACTTGCATTTATTGAAAAAAGCCGTTTATGGCGAAACGCTTAAAATGTATTATGCTTACAATTTTTGAACTTTTCATAGCTTTATGTTTAATTGCATTATGGTGAACTACAGATTCTTTTATGTCGAACTGCAGATTTTTTATGTTTAACTGCTTTAGGGTGAAATGCGTTATGTTGAACGGTGTTCACCCCTTTCTTACGGGTTCATAGCGTTTTCTTCATCCGAAGGTGGTTTTTGGCCAAAAATGGCGAACTTATGCCAAAAAACAAATAGAATTTTTCACGTAATTGAAAAATTGGAAAAAAAAAAGTTGAGATCTATCATGATATCTATTTATCAATCGATTAAGAATGTGATAAAAAAATAGGATGCGTATGATAGTTATCACTGTTTGTTAAGGCCGATATTTATTACCTGGTCATTATATTCATGAGGTGTATTTGAAAATTCTGTCTGCTATCGAAGATCAAAAAAACTCGAACAAAAAGTCTCGAGGCAACTTTTTTTTCTCAGACTCGATTTTGAAACCTCGGTAATTAAACTTTGCACTATTTTCTTTGAAATCAACTCTATTAAAATAACTTCACGAGAGGCTAATTAATTTTTTTTTCCTTCTCTTTTAGTTATAACTGGCTTCTAACAAGCGCCATTATTTAGAACAATAATTATACAGGACCAGTAAATTAATTTGTCGACCAATAAGACTCAACGAGCTCCTCCCTCGACAACGACTTTTTTTTTATAAAATCCAAGCCTACGTGTTTTTACGCCATTTGCATATTTATTTAAAAGTGTTTATTTATCATATATTAAGCGATTAAACCTCCCAACAGGTAGAAAAAGCCTTAAATCTTAACCCAATTAATTTTTGTTTTATGGCATCATCAATTCTAAAATAAAAATCGACTGTTCCTCCTCTTTTTATCCAAATTCATCTATTGGGATGATTATACAAAACAGAAGTAATATTACATGGAAGAAAGCCAAATTAACCCTCATGTGATTGTTTCCTTCAACTAAAAAGAATAATGTTGTGTTTCCTTTTTTTTCGTCTAAAAATAATTTGATGTGGTGGTTTTTAGGAAGAATTCTTTTACTTTATTTTTTGTTTGTTTTTTAATGTGTCCGTTACCTGAATGTCGGGGCTAATTGCCGGCTGTCAGCATCGTCTTTTTGAGTAACGTCGATCCAAAGGCCACCCTGGCAGACACGCAGTAATGAATCAACTAAACACTTGGGATCGACGAACGAAATTATGATTTGACGTTTTTAAAATACGATGGATCGTGGAAAATAAACAAAATTATTATTAGCCACTGGCTTGATACCTCTATAATCGCGAGAGTTCCTACGATAAAAAACCCCACTTGTAATGTGTTTGAAAAAGGAGGTTTTGTGGCTAAATAACCGACAAAAACACATTAAATCTACCTAAAAAGGTTCGAGACTACGCTATTCAATTTGCTTGTATGAGTAAGATGCGAACAGTTTGCTGCGCTTATTTAGAAAGTGAGGAAGGTAATGATTCTTGCAAGACTTGTCTACGACTGTCTAAAATTATCGCGTCGACCTTAAAATTGGTCTCTACTTACCTAGAATAGAGAAAAATGTCTTGAAATTCTGTGTTAAAAGAAAGTACTGAAAAGCTATCAACGAAAACTTCCTCAAAGAGAAGTAAAAATATAGGAGGGGAAGTATAACGGAGGGGAAGTATAATATAACGGAGGGGGAAGTATAAGGGAGGGGAAGTAGTATAACGGTGGAGAAGTATAGGGGAGAGAAGTATAACGGTGGGGGAAGTTTTTTGTATTTTTTTTTCCAAAGATTTTCTAAGTTTTTTTTTCCGAAAAGTTTTGAGTTTTTTCGATAATTTTTTTAAGTATCAAGGTAAAAAAATGGGATTTTTGCCCAAGAGAGGTCCCTCTAGTAAAGGGTGGAACTAGGGTTGTTGTGATACTTCCGATATATCGGAATATCGATATTTTCCTTCCGATGTTCTTCCGATATTTCCGATATATCGCGATATTTTTACGATATAAATCCGAAAGAAAAAAATGGGGCAACACACGGAATATCTAATAACTTATCAGTGATAAGTGATAACATCCATACGATATACTATATCGGGATATATCGGAATATCGATATTTTCCTTCCGATATTTGCGATTTTGTTCCGATATTTTCCTTCCGATAAATCGGTTCGTCCGATTTTAATTCGATAAATGGGTTCGTCTGATATTTTCCTTCCGATAAATCGGTTCGTCCGATATTTTCCTTCCGATAAATCGGTTCGTCCGATATTTTAATTCGATAAATGGGTTCGTCCGATATTTTCCTTCCGATACATCGGTTCGTCCGATATTTTCCTTCCGATAAATCGGTTCGTCCGATATTTTCCTTCCGATAAATCGGTTCGTCCGATATTTGCCTTCCGATATATCGGTTCGTCCGATATTTGCCTTCCGATATATCGGTTCGTCCGATATTTGCCTTCCGATATATCGGTTCGTCCGATATTTGCCTTCCGAAATCGGTTCGTCCGATATTTTCCTTCCGATAAATCGGTTCGTCCGATATTTGCCTTCCGATAAATCGGTTCGTCCGATATTTGCCTTCCGATAAATCGGTTCGTCCGATATTTTCCTTCCGATAAATCCGTTCGTCCGATATTTTCCTTCCGATACTGATCGGTTGAAAACTGTGGCCGTAAAGTGTTCCGGAAAAAATGCTACGGACGGCCGGTACCACAGACAAAGTTGAGATCGGTAAAGATCAATATTCGATTTGACCCTCCTGGGTCTGGAAGACCCTTCCCCAAAAACCCCAAGTGGAGGGTATCACAATAACTTCTTTAAGGAAGTTAACCACCGTTAAAGTTGGCATTTAAAAGCTGCACATCGTTTTGGTAATCGAAAAAAGAAATCTCGTCTATGACAGTCTCATTACGCTTTGAGTAATTCCGTTGTTAAGCACTAATTCAAAACTCGCTCTTCAAACAGTAATCATTTAGTTAATAACAAGGTCGGAAGAGGCTTAACGAGGACCACCTCTTCGAAACGATTGACCTTTGATATCACGTGAAATTTGAGACGTGTGCTTTCAAAGCTTTCTTACCTCGTTTAATTAAAATCTAACGTTCTTACGCTTTTACGCCTACAAAAGTTGTTTAAATTAAATTCCCTCCATCAAATTAGCACGCGGAGAAAAAAAAAAATCAATAATGAAATATAATATGAACTCTGATTTTAATGGCCGGGCGTTAAAATTGACGTTAAAAGTGTATTTCACCCCTCAGCTTTTTTATTATAACATCCCCTCTACAGCTTGAACCTGTCACAACAAATTAAGTCTTTTAAAGAGCTAAATTTATGGACCCAAAAAAGGGGTTGCTTTTTTTAGAGACAAAATATCATATGTTTTTGAAAAAAAGTTAATAAAAAATAGATTAGCTGGAAAATGGGTTTAAGTACCTTTGGAGTATGGAATCGATCATAACGTAGCTTTGAGTTATCTCTAATTAGTTTGCGTTGACGGAATCTATGATATTATGTTGATGGGAACGTCATTCCGCAGTTTATCATGTTACTGTTTGTGAAATTAACGAGGTCGTCCATGCGTCCATAATTGGGTCAGTTTGCTTTAGTCCGCATCAGCGGTCACGCTTTGCTGTTTCAAAGGCCTTTTTTCTGAAATTTATTGGCCTCCAATTACTGTAGAAGGTAAAAAAAAGGAGTAATATAAGCTGTGGATGATGAAAAAAAGGTAATTGAAAGTCTAGTAGACAAGGACATTATCACATGATATAGTTAGGAGGCTTCGTATTAAGAGGTTGTCTAATGCCCGGAGTGGATCACTCGCCACCCATGGAGACCTTCCAAATTATCTTCTCCCCGAAAAAACCCCCCTCTTTCTACGTGATCCTTAACACGACGTGTAATTGCTTTAAAATGGCTAAATTAAGTCCATCTCCGATGTCTGAAGGAAACTCCAATTACGAGATAGTGTTTCTGGAAGCGTTCTACACCCCCTTCTTCCCCACCTTAATTGAGCCTCCTAGCCACTTCCTATAAAATAATTTTCCAGAAGCCCTTGCAATTAAAAAAGGCTAAAAAAATAATTTAACGTTTTTAAATTGATTAAATATAAAAGAAAAAGTAAATTATTCCTTCCTATCCTGCGAAGTGGTGTTGATCATGAGGTATGGTCAAGGGTTGGCTCAAAGTGACAGCAATAAAATGGATACTTGGATGAATAACTAAGTAGCATAGGTTGCTGAGCAACCTTGCTTGACAGTTGGATGTGGTCACAAGCCCACAAGGAACTAGGCAACCTGTTACTGGGTGGCCTAACTGAGTAGAATGGGATGTAAACCGGCATCGGACGGCTGAGCAACCTCGCTTGGCAGTTGGATGTGGCCACATGGAACTAGGCAACCTAGTCTACATAGGTAAGCTGTTACTGGGTGGCCTAACTAAGTAGCATGGGAAGTAAACCGGCTTGCTAACCTTGCTTGACAGTCAGATGTGGTCACAAGGAACTAGGCAACCTAGTCTTCCTAGGTATGCTGTTACTGGGTGGGCTAACGACGGCTAAGCAGCCTTGCTTGTCAGTTGGATGTGGTCACAAGGAACTAGGCAACCTGGTCTATCTAGTTAAGCTATTACTGGGTGGCCTAACTAAGCAGCATGGGAAGTAAACCGGCTGCTCAGCCTTGCTTGATAGTTGGATGTGGTCCCAAGGTACTAGGCAACCTAGTCTACCTAGTTAAGCTGTTACTGGGTGGGCTAACCACGGCTAAGCAACCTTGCTTGACAGTTGGATGTGGTCAAAAGGAACTAGGCAACCTAGTATACCTAGTAAGCTGTTACTGGGTGGCCTAACTAAGTAGCATGGGAAGTAAACCGGCTGAGCAACCTTGCTTGACAGTTTGGATGTGGTCACAAGGAACTAGGCAAGCTAGTCTACCTAGTAAGCTTTCACTAGGTAGCTTAACTAAGCAGTATGGGAAGTAAACTGGCTGAGCAACCTTGCTTGACGGTTTGTATGTGGTCACGAGGAACTAGGCAACCTAGTCTACCTAGTTAAGCTGTTACTGGGTGGGCCAACCACGGCTAAGCAACCTTGCTTGACGGTTTGTATGTGGTCACGAGGAACTAGGCAACCTAGTCTACCTAGTTAAGCTGTTACTGGGTGGGCCAACCACGGCTAAGCAACCTTGCTTGACGGTTTGTATGTGGTCACGAGGAACTAGGCAACCTAGTCTACCTAGTTAAGCTGTTACTGGGTGGGCCAACCACGGCTAAGCAACCTTGCTTGACAGTCAGATGTGGTCACAAGGAACTAGGCAACCTAGTCTACCAAGTAAGCTGTCACAAGGTAGCTTAACTAAGCAGTATGGGAAATAAACCGGCTGAGCAACCTTGCTTGGCAGTTGGATGTGGTCACAAGGAACTAGGCAACCTAGTCTACCTAGTAAGCTTTCACTAGGTAGCTTAACTAAGCAGTATGGGAAGTAAACCGGCTGAGCAACCTTGCTTGGCAGTTGGATGTGGTCACAAGGAACTAGGCAACCTAGTCTACCTAGTAAGCTTTCACTAGGTAGCTTAACTAAGCAGTATGGGAAGTAAACCGGCTGAGCAACCTTGCTTGGTAGTTCGATGTGGTCACAAGGAACAAGGCAACCTAGTCTACCTAGTAAGCTGTCACAAGGTAGCTTAACTAAGCAGTATGGGAAGTAAACCGGCTGAGCAACCTTGCTTGGCAGTTGGATGTGATCACAAGGAACTAGGCAACCTAGTCTTCCTAGTAAGCTGTTACTGGGTGGCCTTAGACAACTAGGAAACTATGCATGATTATGAGCCAAGTGTGTCCCCTCCCACCATAGTGCAGATTCCATCAGCTGACGGTGCAGAATGAATATAAAACTGAAGGATCATTTCATCACATTCTATTTTGTAAATTTTTTTTTCCTCCTTTTTATAGATTTGTAACTAAATGTCGATAAGATCGGATTCCGTGTAGACTTCCTACAGGAGTATCGAATATCGGAGGTGACCACTAATTTGTTGAGTAGCCGTCAGATAAGATCCAGAAGGGAGAAGCTGCAGTTTCACTCCAGATTAGCCGGTTTAAGAAAGCCGGGTCCATTTGACCAAATCGATCTTGATAAAACCAATAACATTCCAAACTCGTCTCAATTCGATTTTCGAATGAAGAAATCCGTTGTAAATTACCTAAGCAAATAGCTTGAAATCTTCACAGTAAAGTTCACGGTTTACCTCTCATAATAAATAGAAGGATGATCACAAATGCCATATTAGCGTTGAGTCGTGAGGCCCAGTTATGGCAATTATTATAGGTTAAACACGATCCTGTAATCCGTGGGGTCTTCGGAAAGAAGGGGTGTAATTCACCTAATCTGAGACATATCGATCCTGAATAAACAGGTAATATCATGTTATTACTGTGAAGATGCGAAATTTTTCTCATAAGAAAAAAAAATATGGTGGGGGAGAAGACGACCCCGAAAAAGCAAACATTGCCCCCAAACGCGAAAGGCTAGACTCTCGGAAATTAGACGTGCCTTGATATGTTGAAGCCACGTGGATAGGGGTTACTGAACGGGGGGAAAAATCCCGAGCCTCGGGGAAGCGCGTATCTCCCTTTTTGCCAAAATTGTAATAAAGTCGTATCGTAAATCTCACATACAACAAAGCATCAACAAGTTGTTATACCATTTTTTTTAATTTTCAACCCCTTTTTAAGCCATCAGTATTAAGGGGAAGATATTCCAGTGTTTTATTTAAAAAAAAAATTTAATTGTAAAATTTTAGGCTGGGGATGGAATGAAGTCCTTAATATCATGAGTGACAGCCAAGTACCAAAGTGATGTAAACGCAAGGCCGATGGATCCTCCCAAAATACATTTTTTTAATCCTGAAGTCGATTTGTACAAAACGCCGGTACTGGTGGCAGCGATAGCCGTGTTAATCCAGTCGTCTTTTCCCCTCAGTTTCAACGACGCAACTCCGAAACCGCTGTACATGACGGACATCACGCCGAACATATTCGCCCTTGAAACGGTCCCTTTCATAACATGGTTGATCATCTGCGTACATCGTAATTTTCCACTCTCACCGTCCACTTTGGTCCTCCTTAGTCCGGAGAAAAGGCCGGACGTACCACCGATAAAACCGCCGAGGATGCAGGAAGCGCCGATTTGGCTAAAAGCGAGCTCGAACCTTCCCCTCAGTTTCGGGACGTAGGGAGGAACTATGAATTCCCCCTGGCTCACGTAATTAGGGTCGAAGTTTAAATACGGAGATTTCGTAATTGCAGCTTCCGGCTTATCTGAATCTGGTACCGCGTTCAAAGTTTCAGCCATCAAATAATTTTTAACCAAATCTATTATAACTAACAAAACATATGATTTTGCACTTATTCCACGGGCGTCAATACCTGTGGGACTTCTTGAGTAGTTTTATTAAGTCGGATGATGAAAAAATATGGTGAGAAATGTTCAGTTGAAAAATAACGACTTCTTGTCACATTCCATATCCATTACGAAGTAGCATGAAGGTGGTCTAAGATGCTAATACGGCATTAATACAGGTCGAGGGACGTCGGGATGCGCAGCAGGATCCTTTGTACTTCCCGAGCCTCTTCTCTTTTTTTAGTCTTCTCCATTTTATTCTTCCACTTTCTTTTTTATTCCATCCGTTGGGTTATTTATCGGCGTTTATGCGGGGGCGGTGGAGGATCCCTGTAAACAATTTCAGCGCAAATTGGACCCGAGATAGAGATCAGTACGCGGTCTGAATGCACCGGCCGGCTCTTCCCAATGGAAAAACGTCACTTAATTCAACGTCTAGCTATGTCTCAAGCCCTATTACGCAATTGAATTTTTCATTCAATATTATAAAAACTACGTGGATATTTTGTTATTCAAAAATCTGAACTGTTTTACGGTTTTTTTGGTTTCTTATCTCGAGGGACTTGTCAGAGAAAGAGGTTGAGTATCACTTTTTAACCAGTAGCCACGAGGAATGGCCCGACCGGCATTTCTATGTAAATAGCGTCCCTTCTTCCTAATTGCCGAACGTTGTCCTGAGATTTCGCCCGCATTTTTTCTCCCCTTTTTCTTCTCTTTGACCCTCTTTTCGTTTTCCTTCCCCTCGAGATTCGTTAACCACGTCCCTCCCACACATCAGGCTCACCCCTCGGACATGAGGTCCCCTTTGATTTTGTCTTAAATCACTTTTTTTTCTCTCTCTCTTCAGCCAAGTAGGCGATGAGATATCACTTTATGTACTGAATTCCTTGTACACACCTACAATGTTACTCTTCAAGTTTTTATTCAAATTAAATTCACTCCTATTAAATTTAACTTTTTAACCATTTTGTACCGGTTAGTATAAAACCGGTTTTTTTCCCCATTTCTTGATGTCCTCTGCGAAGAGCCAAATGTTAGTCGATATGCAGGCTGCTTCGGGATTGCGCAATACCCGGTAAAAATATAATCATTAATCTTACAATTAAAAAGTACTGGTTTGAAGAGCTTCAAACGAAAATTTCCTTAAAGTGAAGTAACAATATAGGAGGGGACGTAAAACGGAGGGGGAAGTATATGGGTAGGGGAAGTGTAACAGAGGGGGAAGTATAAGGGAACGAAAGTATAACGAAGGGAGGGGAAGTATAAGGGAACGAAAGTATAACGAAGGGAGGGGAAGTATAAGGGAACGAAAGTATAACGAAGGGAGGGAAGTATAAGGGAACGAAAGTATAACGAAGGGAGGGAAAGTATAAAGGAGGAAAAGAATAAGGAAGGGAGAAGTTTTTTTTTTTAATTTTCCGAGTTTTTTTTTTCGAAAAAAATTCAAAGTTTTTTTTGTCAAATTTTTTTTTTTTTTGGAAAAATTTTCCGAGTATTTTTTCCCTAAAAATAGTCCGGGTTTTCTTTTAGGTAGATTTCTTTTCTTCAAAAATCTACCTATTGTAATGTACCAAGTTAATATATATACATACATATATATATATATCAACGAAATTGTGCATACCTCCTCCGGCTGCAATACCTCCGGAGGAACTATGCCCCTTCGAAACTTATACTCTAAAATCGCTCAAAGTTGAAAACGACGAAATCCGAACACTCTTCGAAGCCTAAAACGTTCTAAAACCTTTGCGTTCCCGCCAAATAATATTCGAATGTCGTTTCACCTCGGCTACAACCGAGCCCGGTCCGCCATTTGCCCACGTACCCCCCTTCTTCACCTACCGCTCTCATTAAGAGGCACCCCGACTTCACTCTCCTCCCCGCCCGCCCTTGTTTCCAATCCTCACCACCCTAGAGCACGTGGTAATTATCTCGCCGCGCGGCCTAATTTGCATATCATCCGCGAAACTTTAATTTCTCTAATTCTTATAGAAACCCCAGTAAATGAGGTATCATTTTTCACGTTTTTTAACGGCGGAGACAATGGTCACACTCAAATTTCAATTAGACGCAATTATTATTTGGGGGTGATGGTGTTGGGTGGAGGGGGGTGTAAAAATTAATAAACGTTAAAATTAATAAAAAAAAAAATCCGGAAGATTGAACTCAAGGAATTTTCGAACTTCGAAAAAATGGCGGAGTTACGTCTGTCTGAAGTAATAATAAATGCGCTGCGGCCGTACCGTTGGTTCGATCTGCACCAAATTTTCATTGGATCTCCTCTTAGTAGCTAGCGTTCGCCAAGTCAAAAATTTTTCGGCCAATACGGGCGGCTTTCCCCACGTTGCTCTGGCATTATGAAGCCCTCTGAGAGCCCCTACGTGTTGCATACCTAATTTCAGCAAATTTATTCACGATTTCGTTATTGTTGATATTTTTAGCATAAATTTTGGTCAAAACCCCTGGGGTTAGGGGGGAGGAGGGGGTACCAAAATTGATCTTGATCTTTTGATTTTTGAAAAACTACCTCTCACCATAGAACTGTATTGGTAAAACAGTAGGAAACATTGCTTAATTAATCAATTAATCAATTAAAAGTTAAAGAATTTAAAAAATTATGTCCAAGAGTTGAAAGTGCCCCTTGCATGTACAACTCGTCAGTCGCCTCGCAGTGAGATTTTAAAAAAGGTTTAAATATTCAAAAAACCGTCTTATTACGACTTTTCTTCGCTTGATTTTGCTCTTAACGGTCTTTTTTTAATGTTTTAGAGCCAAAACATCCTTAAAAATCTAATGAAGACGCCTTTTAACTGCAAAAACTAAAAATATCGCCCGCACTAGTTTGAATCTTCCCGCGCCAAATGGGAGCGATTACTTGATTAACTTCAATTAATGAATAGCATCAATCAATTTCTAATTATGCTATTTCTTTAGTTAACCTTATAAAATGAATCCGTGTGAAATTTCGTGGCAAAATATGCTGTTATTCCTCCGTGCGAAAAAGAAAAAACAAATGGCCGGCGTGCTATTTTTGCTTTCGTACGCCGGAGATACTGAATATTTCGTCTCGAAATTTCACAAGGATTCATTTTACACGTTAAACTAAAGAAATAGAATAATTAGAAATTAATTGAAGGTGTTAAATTTTATGATGATCAAGTCTTATTTGCGCCGAAATTCAAACTGGCGCGCCCGATATTTTAAGTTTATGAAGCTGAATTGAGCTTTCCATTAATTTTTTAAAATATTTTTAGGCTTAATAACGTTCCTAAAGACCTAAAAACACCAATCAATACGATCAGACGTCTTAAAAAGCCGTTTTTTTAATTTATCAGATTTTTCCCAAATTAAGTTGTGTAGGGGAGTGCGAAGTTGTACAGCAACGGGTGGGTTTTACTTTTCGACAAAGTAATTTTTAAAAAAATTCCGAATTCTCGGTAAAAAAATACCTAAACTGCTCGTATTTGTTCTTTTTTCCTGGTTTTAGACACTTTTCAATGACTTGAGTCATAAAAAATCAAAGGAAAGCGTATCTAAGCTTCAAAAACTAAAATTATAGTTCGCGCCAGTTTGAATTTCGGCGCAAAGAATACTTGATCATCATAAAATTTAACACCTTCAATTAATTTCTAATTATTCTATTTCTTTAGTTTAACGTGTAAAATGAATCCTGGTGAAATTTCGAGACGAAATATTCAGTATCTTCGGCGTACAAAAGCAAAAATAGCACGCCAGCCATTTGTTTTTCTTTTTCGCACGGAGGAATAACAGCATATTTTGCCACGAAATTTCACACGGATTCATTTTATAAGGTTAACTAAAGAAATAGAATAATTAGAAATTGATTGATGCTATTCATTAATTGAAGTTAATCAAGTAATCGCTCCCATTTGGCGCGGGAAGATTCAAACTAGTGCGGGCGATATTTTTAGTTTTTGAAGTAAAAAGGCGTCTTAATTAGATTTTTAAGGATGTTTTGGCTCTAAAACATTAAAAAAAGACCGTTAAGAGCAAAATCAAGCGAAGAAAAGTCGTAATAAGACGGTTTTTTGAATATTTAAACCTTTTTTAAAATCTCACTGCAAGGCGACTTACGAGTTGTACATGCAAGGGGCACTTTCAACTCTTGGACATAATTTTTTAAATTCTTTAACTTATAATTGATTAATTGATTAATTAAGCAATGTTTCCTACTGTTTTACCAATAAAGTTCTAAGGTGAGAGGTAGTTTTTCAAAAATCAAAAGATCAAGATCAATTTTGGTACCCCCTCCTCCCCCCCTAACCCCAGGGGTTTTGACCAAAATTTATGCTAAAAATATCAACAATAACGAAATCGTGAATAAATTTGCTGAAATTAGGTATGCAACACGTAGGGGCTCTCAGAGGGCATCATAATGCCAGCGCAACGTGGGGAAAGCCGCCCGTATTGCCGAAAAATTTTTGACTTGGCGAACGCTAGCTACTAAGAGGAGATCCAATGAAAATTTGGTGAAGATTGGATCAAAGGCACGGCCGCAGCGCATTTATTATTACTTCAGACAGTCGTAACTCCGCCATTTTTTCGAATTACGAAAATTCCTTGAGTTCAATTTTCCTAAATTATTTTTTTATTGATTTTGCCGTTTTTTAATTTTTACACCCCCCCCCCCCCCACCCAACCATCCCCCCAAATAATAATCGCGACTAATTGAAATTTGAGTGTGACCATTGTCTCCGCCATAAAAAAACATAAAAAATGATGTGTCATATGACGGGGTTTTGATAATAATTTATAAAAATCAAAATTAAGAAATTGATAATATGCAAATAATAAGTTGATTAGGGTGGGCGCGGGGGGAGGTAGGAGTTAATGAATGCGCCTTCCGAGTATTGTTGAAGGGAAGGGGTGGTAGCCCGGACCCTCGAAACGGTTGGTAACAGAGGCGAAGGGACGATAGACGAGGGGGGAAGGGGACACGGAGCACGAAGATCGTCAAGGTCGAGTCGAAAAATTTTAGACGGTTTTAGAGAGTTGATGATGATGACGTCCCCGGAGGAGGTAGGTCTAGTTCCTCCGGAGGAAGTATATACAATTGCCCCTTACGGAGTCACGGAGTAGGCTAGACCCGCAACACGGAGGAACTATGTACAATTTCAAAGTTAAATCCTGTGCATACCTCCTCCGCATAGCTCCTCCGGCAACCGGAGGAAGTATGTACAATTTTCAACCCAAATGGAGGAGGTATGTACATGCCCACGATACTATTAGCACGATAACTGGAGCAATTTTAATGTGAGGGTGACGATATCCGGTATTTAGAGCTTTTATCTCAATAGCTCGGACGAGTTCGTTAATGGCTGAAATCGGACCAGCGATTCACCTACTTTACTTAGGGCTTAAAAGACAAAATTGGCATTTTCTATTGAAATCCTAGTCCTTTTGCAAAAAAAATGTATTAAGACTTCTGCGAGGGTATGTAAAAAATTAATTAAAGCAGGTTTGGACGAGCCAGGCGCAAAATATTGAACTAGCTAAACTTTAAAAAAATTTGAATTTATACCGGGAAATTATTAAATATTTTATTAATAAAATTATCAGATGTTTTTCTAGGGGCTCAGTGGCGCAATTTTCTTATATCATCATTTTTATAACATAATTATATTTTGTGTTTATACATTTTAATTTTAATCATGAAAAGAAATCTACCTTTTAGTCCCTGCTACCGCAGGGTCATTATTTTGAATTTGAGTTTTTTTTGAAAAAATTTTTTAACTCTTTTTTTTCGAAATTTTTTTCTTTTTTGTCAAGGTAGAAATAATGGGCTTTTTGGCCTAGGAATGTGCCTCTCGTAACGGGTGAAAATATGAAATTTCTCCCTACTTAAAAAAAAACAATAATTAAAAAATTATTTTTACACCAAAAATTCTTGAAAAATATAAGGAGTAATTGGTGAAAATTTGGTGAAAATCGGATTATCGGTTCAGCCGCAGCGAATTTTTTAAAATTTCATACAAACATATCTCCGCCATTTTTTCGAAATTCAAAAATCGTCCTCGTTACATTCTTCTTCACCGTCTAAAGAAAGTGTCAAAATTTGGTGAAAATCGGACGAAACTGTCCGGAAAAAAATGGTACGGCCGGCCGGAACCACAGACAAAGTTGAGATCGGTATAGATCTATATTCAAATTTATCCTCCGGGGTCTGGAAGACCCTTCCCCAAAAACCCGACGTGGAGGGTATCACAATAACTTTTTTAAGGAAATTAAGTTAATATTATTGGCAAGTGCTTTAGAATACTATGGTCTGGGTCAGAAGCGGCTAGTGCTTGATCCTACAACTCGAGCGCCCCGATCGTTGCTTCCTCTACTTTCCAGTATGATTCGTCTATCGTTGACTCGAGATAGGGTTGGGTAACGTAATTTAGTTCAATTGGAATTCGTCTTTCATAACTAATTAGGGGATAAATCTATTTTAGAGAGTACATTGAAAATGTAATCTTTGAGTTAAGCATTTAGGTAATACTGCTGGGTTATTATTGCGTGGTGGGGTATTTTTGGCGAGGAGAGGTTGGGGTTTATAAGGGCGATGTATAAACGCCGTCACCTTCCATTCTATTAATTGAGAGAAATGTGTCGCCTACCGCATTAAGGCTTCTCTAATGCGTACTCAGAATGGAGTGGCAGAGGGTCGTATATAATTGGAGTATATTTAGATAATGTACTAGTTAACATAATAGATTTGCATCTTTGAATATGATTGGCGTGTTTCTGAACTGATAATAGACCACATATCCTCAAACTTCAAGACTTTCCCCCATCGGAGTTTCTCTTCTTCGCGAATCCCCTTCGCTATGCCAAGAATTTAGTTTTCCAAGGATGAGAGCTTTATTACTTGGCCTCCCTTTATTGATTTAGGAGCGGAATGTCAGATATTTTGATGTAAAATTCGGGACCGTTGAGGTAACAATATTTTCTGAATAAATTCACTAGGTGTCTGTTCAAATGGTCAGAACAAAATGTCAGAGTACTTTAATATTTTATTTTAGGTTAAAATAGCTTAAAATAAACTGATAACCTTTTAAAAATGAAAAAAAAAGCAGGGAAATTCGTCAAGAATCGATTCATCAAATTAGTTCTTCAAACATCCGTTGGCGGTCAAATGTATGTAATTTAGAGATATGCTTACGAAACTTGTCAAGCGGTAAGTCCATTAAGGACGCCTTTTAGTTTTGGCCTTTTTGACTTGATGAAATCATGTTTAGTTGTTGTCGGTCCCACTTAAGGTGTAGCGGTGCCCCGTGGTTAACAGTCTGGAAGAACCCTGAATTCCATGTCCCATCGGGGGGTTCCATCGTCGTTTTAATTAATAATACGTTATTAGCATTCAAACTCTCCTTCCTTTTTTTTTCGGCATAAAAGTTTTTTTTTTGAGATTTTAAAACGTAGCAATTTGCCAGATTAAAACTTCCTTCTTTACATCCCATCAAATCTAAAGCACTTCTTAACAACCCTCAACGTAAATTAAATTTTTAATCACAATAAAGAACCCAAAACAGGCTACAAATTAATATGAATTTAAAAAGTTAGAAGGTAATAATTTTTGTTGACCTTTTGAATATGTTTATCGGCGATGCTTCCGCATCTTTATGGACCTTCTATCGCCAAACATGTCCTTATACTTTTTTTAACCAAAGTAACAAAGTTTAGAGTGTAGAGTCGACATAATGCGGTTCGCCATAATGCATTTGACCATAAAATAGCAGAAATCGCTAGTTTACCATAAAAACAAAACTGCGATTCAAAATAAAAATAGTCGAAAACGTTCACCAAAGTGCATTTGGGCATAGTGCAATTTGTTTTGGCATAATACACTTCACCATAAACTAGGCGAAAGAAAAAAATGAGCCCCCATCATAAACGAGCACATTCTCGCGAGAGAAAAAAAATAATCCCCTTGAGAATAAACGAGCTGATCCCATTGGCTGCCTGCTTGTATCTCCTAGTTTATGGTGAGACTTTATGTTGAATTGCATTATGGTGAACTGTAAAGTTATAAGATCAGGTTTTTGTCGTTTGGCCATAATCGCGTTTTAAACGGCGAAAAGTAGGCTTGCATTTTGGCAGTCCCTTGTTTATGGTGAGATGTATTATGCCCAAACGACAGAAGCAGTTTTATGGCGAAACGATAAGTTCTTTAAAATGAAAGTTTCATTTGTGTTCAACTGTGTTATGTTGAAACGACAACTTTTATGTCGAAACGACAAGTGTTAAATCTCTTCTTTTTGGTGAGATGTATTATGTTCAAATGCATTATGATGAAGGTTTTCGACCACCTACCTATTTTCTTTATGTCGAGTTGCAGATTTTTTTATGGTAACTCGCGACTTCTGCTATTATACGGTCGAATGCATTATGGCGAACTGCCATACTCACTGATGATCACTGGGTATGCACTCTGTACAAAATTCTGCAGTTTACCATAATGCATTTTGGCATAATGCAAGTGAACATAAAGCTCTCAAAAGTTCAATAATTTTGAGCAAAATTCATTTCAACATAAAGCGTTTCGCCATAAACGACTTTTTCAATAAATGTAAGTCGACATAAAAAAAGGGAAGTCACCATAACGCTTCTCAACATAAAAGACTCTCTTTAAGCTTGTTGTTTCGCCATAAAACTGTTTCTGTCGTTTGGGCATATGTATGGTACATCTCACCATAAGCTAGGGACAGCGACGGAGCAAGCCTAACTTTGCCTAGTTTATGGTGAGATGTTTTATGTTGAATTGTATTATGGTGAACTTTCAAGTTTTAAGCTATTGTCCTTTTGCCATAATCGCGTTTTAAACGCCGAAAATTTGCTTGCTCTTTGACTGCCCCTAGTTTATGGTGAGATGTATTATGCCCAAACGACAGAAACAGTTAGATGGCGAAACGACATGATTAATAAAAATAGCGAAGAGTAGAAAAGAAATAAGGATTATACTAAACGCATTTTTTACAATAGAGGGGAAGCTATAAGCCTACAAGATAAACTCTATTTGGCCGATCTCCTATCAGTAAACAAAATCTGAATGAGTGCCAAGTCATTTCAACTACAAAAAAAAGATCACTTCACATAAAGTAGCAGCAAAAACATTCTAAGTAATTAATAAGGAAGAATTTAAATTGAAAATGATCGAGACGGCGGTGACATTCGTAACTGTTATTGCAGTATGAAAGATCGAATATGCAAATGAAGGCTTATAAGCGTGTGATATATGCCGAGATGGCCTCGGCGTTCGGCGCCCTCTGGCAGGAGGCTGTTTTATGGGTTTCACTCACGGAACGGGCACCTTCCTTCGCACTCCCGCCTTCTTTCTCTCATTAGTAAGACGGTGTTAATATCACGAACGGATGAGGGAGGAAACTCAAAGAAATAATAATTAAACCACTTAAAATGAGAATACCATTATCCGGAATTCCTCAAGTACTTTTAAAAAAGTTTTAGGAAGTTTGAAAATTAATTTTAACACGTTTTTCTAATATGTAAACGGCATCTACGAAGGGGGAAATAATGTTTTTCACGCAGGAAACCAGAGTTCTTACAAGTGAAACAAAACATTTAACATCAAAAAGGTTTCAGAGTCTTCATGAGTAATTCAGTAAATCAAATAAGGCAGAAAACTACTTTTAAGCCTTTAATTTCTTATTTTATCATACCATCTAAATTAACACGCTTATTCGCATAAAAACAGTAAAAACGTAATAAATATAAAATTGGCCATTACCCAGAATGGAATTTTTAGCAGTTAATTAGCTAAAGTACTTGCCAATTAGTCTGTAAAAAAGTTTTTAATGCGAGCAGTCCCATTTTAGACTTTTAATGAAAGATAAATCCGAGTTTCATGCCCCATCTTCCAGGCTAGTTTTTCGTAAAATAAATATTTAACTTGCGAACGTAAAAGGCGAAGGATTATTTAACGTTTTTCGGAGAAAAAGACAAATAATTATGTTAGCTATCATTTTTAGTCCGAGTAACGAACTTTGAGAAATATAACTTTTTTATTAGGTAGTCTTTTTAATTTTTAAAAGGGTTTAAACATTTCTGTATGTAAAAATCATTGACTTGAAGCTGATAGCTTCTGGGCGAATAAACTGAAAAAATTCTCGCCTTGTAGACATACTTAACGGCCGATTATAACGAAAAAATAAGCGAATTTAAAAACAGGACCATTTTGTTTACGTGGGATATTCAAGATTTAACCAGGGTTTTTCATCTTCCCAGTTAAGTTTGCCAACCGAAGGGGTGACATCCTGGTAACCTGACAATCAAACAATTTTTATCCGTGCTCAGGTTGATGAGGAAAAGCGGGTGAAAAAAAGGTTCCCCATGTTTATTTTACACTTCAATCACTTTTTTTAAATCAAAAATCCTTGTTTTTTTTTTACATTTTATACCGACGAAAACCGTTTTATTGACATGATAAAATAAAAGTACTTGTTTGATGAGCTTCCAACGAAAACTTCCTTAAAAAGAAGTAAAATATAGGAGGGGGAGTATAAAGGAGGGGAAATAGATGGGAGGGGAAATAGATGGGAGGGGAAGTATAAGGGTGGGGAGGGGAAGTATAAGGGTGGGGAGGGGAAGTATAAGGGTGGGGAGGGGAAGTATAAGGGTGGGGAGGGGAAGTATAAGGGTGGGGAGGGGAAGTATAAGGGTGGGGAGGGGAAGTATAAGGGTGGGGAGGGGAAGTATAAGGGTGGGGAGGGGAAGTATAAGGGTGGGGAGGGGAAGTATAAGGGTGGGGAGGGGAAGTATAAGGGTGGGGAAGGGAAGTATAAGGGTGGGGAGGGGAAGTATAAGGGTGGGGAGGGGGAGTATAAGGGTGTGGAGGGGAAGTATAAGGGTGGGGAGGGGAAGTATAAGGGTGGGGAGGGGAAGTATAAGGGTGGGGAGGGGGAGTATAAGGGTGTGGAGGGGAAGTATAAGGGTGGGGAGGGGAAGTATAAGGGTGGGGAGGGGGAGTATAAGGGTGTGGAGGGGAAGTATAAGGGTGGGGAGGGGAAGTATAAGGGTGGGGAGGGGAAGTATAAGGGTGGGGAGGGGAAGTATAAGGGTGGGGAGGGGAAGTATAAGGGTGGGGAGGGGAAGTATAAGGGTGGGGAGGGGAAGTATAAGGGTGGGGAGGGGAAGTATAAGGGTGGGGAGGGGAAGTATAAGAGAGGAAGGTATAAGGGAGGGGAAGATAACGGATGGGAAGTATAACGGAAGGGGAAGTATAAGAGAGGAAGGTATAAGGGAGGGGAAGATAACGGAGGGGAAGTATAACGGAAGGGGAAGTACAAGGGAGAAATTTTTATAAATCCCTTTTTTTTTAAATTTTATACCGACGAAAACCGTTTTATTGACATGATAAAATAAAAGTACTTGTTTGAAGAGCTTCCAACGAAAACTTCTTTAAAAAGAAGTAAAAATATAGGAGGGGAAAGTATAAGGGAGGGAAGTATGAGGTAGGATAGTATAAGGGAGGGAAGTATAAGGTAGGATAGTATAAGGGAGGGAAGTATAAGGTAGGATAGTATAAGGGAGGGGTAGTATAACGGAGGGAGAAGTGTAAGGGAGGGTAAGTATAACGGCGGGGGAAGTATTAGGGAGGGGAAGTATAACGGAGGGAGAAGTGTAAGGGAGGGTAAGTATAACGTCGGGGGAAGTATTAGGGAGGGTAGTATAACGGATGGGGAAGTATTAGGGAGGGGAAATATAACGGAGGGGGAAGTGTAAGGGAGGGTAGTATAAGGTAGGGAAAGTATAACGGATGGCGAAGTACAAGGGAGGATTTTCTTTAATCCCTTTTTTTACATTTTATACCGACGAAAACCGTTTTATTGACATGATAAAATAAAAGTACTTTTTTGAAGAGCTTTCAACGAAAACTTCCTTAAAATGAAGTAAAAATATAGGAGGGGGAAGAATAAGGGAGGGGGAGTATAATTGAGGATTTTTTTCCCGAAAATTGAAGATTTTTTTAGTATCAAGGTATAAATATGTAATGGGATTTTTGCTCAAGGTAGGACTCTCTCGTAGCTGGTCGGGGGAAAAAATTTTTCCCTACTATAATGACAATTAATGTAGAAAATTGATAACTTTTTGAAACCAAATTTTTTTAAAAAAATATTAAGGAGTATTTGGAGAAAATTTGGTGAAAATCGGAACAACGGTTGAAAATTGTGGCCGTAAGGTGGACGGCCGGCCGGCACTACAGACAAAGTTGAGTTCTGTAAAGATCAATATTCGATTTGACCTTCCGGGGTAGGGTCTGGGAGACCCTTCCCCAAAAACCCGACATCGAGGGTATCACAATAACTTATTGTAGAAGTTATAAAGAATGTATTGTGTGATCATATGTAAATGACGACTCCCCCTTAAAACTTTACGATAGAAAACACACCTTCGCAAATCCTCTCAATCAACGGGCGTTGCTCTCTTTTCGGACCCAATTAAAACACGTGGATTATTGTTTAACACGTGTATTATTTTTCAACACGTGGAGTACTCAGAAACTCTTAAATGAGAAATCGTTAAAAGATTCGTTTTAAGCTAAAAAATAATAATGGATAATCTTGGTTTCTGCTTGAAAAGGTTTAATAAAGAGCCAAGGATTAAGTAGTTTAATGATAATTAAAGCTTTTTCCAAGCCATCGATTTTTTCAAGGTAATCCATTAAAACGAGAATGACTTTATTGATTGTCTGGATTTCTTTTGCCTCTAAAAAGCCCTCCCATTAAATTTTTTTCTAATTATTTCCTAAAACGTTAGAGATTAAAATTTGCGTTGATGATCTGAAGGGAGGATATTGAAAAAAAAATGAAAGATTTAGACGGTTTTCGCTGACCATTTTACATCAAAAGGGACAAGATTGTTTGGCCGAAAATCCAGTTGCGCCTGACTAGATTATAGGAAAAGCCCCGTCGCGCCTTTGAACTCTGAAGAATCAATTTTGAGGTGAAATTGGGTCGGGGGCGAAACAGAGTCAATATCCCCCTGGGGGTTTCCTTTGAGACAAGTAGTTTTTATCTAAAAAAGAAAAGGGAAAAAAATCTTTTCATTTTTCTCCATCGGAAACTCAATTCGCGTCGTCGGCGTTTTTCTCGCAGATATTACTCACTCGAAAGACTCCTTTTGTCAGAAAAGAGGCTCTTCTAAAGAAAGAAATATTGGAACATGTCCGATTTTAAATTAGAGATATTATAAAGGATGACAAATTTCAACTTTTCGATTTTTATCTTTAAGAAAACTTTAATAATGAAGCTTCATTTGCATAGCTTCAGAGGTCCTGAGCCGGCTAGATAACGCTTCAACCAGTCCTAAAAACCCTTAAGAACCTCCCCACACCACGCGAAAAGAGAATAAACATATTTCAGGTGGTGCTTTACTTTAAGCCTTTGTATTAAGATAGATGCCTTTAGAATTAATTCAAGCCTCCTTTTTCCTAAATTTACGATTCTTTTTAAGTTTTAGTAGGCTTCTAAATTGTTATTTACTACAATTTCTATTTTAGCATTCGTCACTATCAGAAATAATTACAGTGTATTGTTTAGGGGGCCATTATGTTTAATTTCGTTTTCCGTTTACAGTTTGAAAAACGCCATTTTCGCCCTCCTTCATCATTACGATGACAATGGCGTGATACTCTCAATACAGCCTATTGTTCTGTCGTCGGATTAATTGAAAACTTAATTCCCCTCTCTCTTTTTCCTTCTTTTTTTCTTCCTCTTTAATTGATGGGGTTGGGTCTTGTCAATTCGAAAAATGAAGACATCCCAGATTGTTTATCTGAATGGGAAACTTCCAATTTTCGGGCCGGAATAATTACATGGGAAAATGCAGGTGTCAGTTTCTTAATTACAACAGGCCATATGTGATCTATGCAAGAATAAATTTTTAGGTCAACAAGTGTTGAACCGCAGCACGCAATAATTTTTTCAGCCTGTTGAATCGAGAAAAAAAATTCTCAAAAGGTTAAGTCGTACATGATAAATCGTGAATTGTCGCCTCGAGAAAAACGGACTCCTGCGGTGCTTATTAATAAGGACACTTTGCATTCATATTGTTTTCTCCGACTATCTGATTAATTCTCGCCTGCACACTTTCATTAAAGAAAGTGAAAGTCAAAAATTTATGTAATATTTTTTTCTAGCTTAAGTTTTGTACACTCCTGACCCAGAAGTCAAGCACTCTCGAGCGTCATATGCTCCCTTTTTTAATTGGGTAGCCTCCTCAGCACTTTCAAAGTGTCTCTTTCTCTTGAGGTCTAAGATAAACCGACACATTTTTCACCACTATGTACTTCAAAAATGGGCTCAAGTGGAAAAATATTTAAAATCGCCCACATCAGCGGCCTATCTTCCTTGTTTCCCTCGGCTTATTGGAGAAAAAAACCACAAATTTTGAACGGCATTTCCACTATCTTTCTGCAATGAGATACCTCAATTTCCTTTCTGCAGAAACCTCAATTTTCAGCAGTTTTGGGCCCCAGAAACCACCAATTTTGAAGCGATTCCACTATCTTTCTGCATAGAGAAACCTCAATTTCCTTTCTGCAGAAGCCTCAATTTCAGCAGATTTGGGCCCCAGAAGCCACCAATGTTGAACGGCGTTTCCACTATCTTTCTGCAATGAGATACCTCAATTTCCTTTCTGCAGAAACCTCAATTTTCAGCAGTTTTGGGCCCCAGGAACCACCAACTTTGAACGGCGTTTCCACTATCTTTCTGCAAAGGGAAACCTCAATTTCTTTTCTGCAGAAACCCCAATTTTCAGCAGTTTTGGGCCCCAGAAACCACCAATTTTTAACGGCATTTCCACTATCTGTTTGCCAAGTGAAACCTCAATTTTTAGCAGTTTTGGGCACCAGAAACTACAAATTTTGAACTTTCCACTATCTTTCTGCCAAGAGAACTCTCGATTTCCTTTCTTCAGAAACCTCAATTTCCAGCAGTTTTGGGCTCCAGAAACCACAAATTTTGAACTTTCCACTATTTTTCTGCCAAGAGAAACCTCAATTTCCTTTCAGCAGAAACCTCAATTTTCTGCAGTTTTGGGCACCAGAAACCCTCAAATTTTGAACGGTATTTCCACTATCTTTCTGCCAAGCGAAACCTAAATTTCCTTTCTGCAGAAACCTCAATTTTCAGCACTTATGGCCCCAGAAACCACCAATTATGAACGGTATTTTCACCATCTTTCTGCCTAGAGAAACCTCAATTTCCTTTCTGCAGAATCCTCAATTTTCAGCAGTTATGGCCCCAAAAGCCCCCAATTTTCAACTGCGTTTCCACTATATTTCTGCCAAGAGAAACCTAAATTTCCTTTCTGCAGAAAACTCAATTTCAGCAGTTTTGGGCCCCAGAGACCCTCCAATTTTTGAACGGTATTTCCACTATCTTTCTGCCAAGCGAAACCTCAATTTCCTTTCTGCAAAAACCTCACTTTTCAGCAGTTTTGGGCCCCAGAAACCACCGATTTTGAAGCATTTCTACTATCTTTCTGCCAAGAATTTTTACCCAATTTTAAGAAATTCGCAAGTTTTTATCCGAGGAACACCTATACCACCGGACTTTTGCGTTTTTCCTTGGTTTACTATTTATGGAAACACTTGGGTAAAAGAAACAAAGTAATTTTTACCATAAAACTAAAGAATTTATCCAGCTTGGAAGTACGTCGAACGCTTTTTGTTTCAATTCTCGAAACATTGCCGCCATTCTGGAGCGATAAAAAAAAAAGGGAAAGCATCCCTCCAAGCCATTGAAAATCCAGTAGTTGGACTGCATTCCACGTTCACTATGAGTACTGACTATGTAGGGAGGTTGTAAGCCTTGCGAGTAATAGCTTAAGGTTGAACATAACATGAAGGCTCAGACAAGGGGTTTCATATAAAAAAGTTAAATTTCGTTCAGAATTTTAATCGGTGAAAATCACGTTCTATGGTTATTTCCAGGAAGCCTTTGTGGTCTCGTTTAAATAGCGAGGGATTCAAACACTTCTAAATTTTGTGGGAAACGCGGTCAGACTGTTAGTATAACAACCCTTGAAGCTATAACAATGTCACGTCACCACCTAATGACGTCAGAGGGGTGCTTGATTGGGGATTTTTTTAGTCCAATCACTTTTTTATACAATAAAACCTTTATTTTTCAGTGCGGTATAAGCTTTTGAAATTGTAATTGGTAGTTGCCTTCTGCTGATTTCATCTGCGCCAAACTTTTCGCGGCGAAACAAGGGTCTGTCTGAACACCTTTGTTGAATTTCTTCATAAGCGTTTTGGCGGAGTATTCCTTGGGTTTTTTGTCTGATTTAGAAGTGGTGATTACTTCGCCGGCGGAGGTCCACCACTTTTTGCTTGGCGGCCCTCGCCCGTGGACGATGTCGCTTTCAAGGCAGAGGCCTAGTCTTAACGCTACTTTTCGCTTTTCTATCTCATCTTGAACCCTTTTACATTTATGGCGAGGGTCAAAAGACCCCATGGTAAATGTCTGGATTTTATCCGTGACTTCAAATTTAATTTTTGAATCTTGAATCGGAGAGTCTTTAACTCCAGAAAAAACTAAGCTTTGAACTGTAGGTTCTTTCTTCAGATTCACAGATGTCCGTTTACCTTCTTCCAAAATTTTCTTAACATCACTTTTGTCTCTTATTTCTTTACCGTCCTTTCTAACCAAAATACTTTTGAATCGAGAATTCGATCTTTGCCATCTTTGGATACATTTCCCAAGCTGTCACGTAGTAGGCCGTCTTTTCCAATATAAAAGCCGTCCTTTTGTATCAGATTCCCATCTGCGTCACAAAGAAGCATGTCTTTGTTGACAAAATGTCCATTAGATGAAACCAAATTAAACTTGCTGTCCCTCAACATGTTGTTCTTATCGACGAAATAACCGTCGACTTTGATCAAATTTCCTTCGGCGTCTCTTAGAAGGCCATCTTTGTCCAGAAAATATCCGTTTTTGGCAACCAAATTTAACTTGCTGTCTCTCAACATGTTGTTTTATCAACCAAATATCCTCCGCTGGTAACAACAGTACCATTTTTGTCCCTCAGGATATCATTGTTGTCGACATAATAATCGCCTTGGGTCGCCAGCTCTCCGGTGATATCACGTAAGTAGCCATCTTCTCCAACAAAATATTCTCCTTTTGCTTCCAAGTTTCCATTTTCGTCGCATAAAAGGCCATCTTTGTTTACAAACTTTCCTTCGATTTTCACCGGTATTCCGTTTTTATCGCACATAAATCCATGGCGGTTTATATAATTTCCGTTTCTGGTGCATAAAGATCCATTTCTATCACATAATAAGCCGTTTTTGTATATGTGAAATCCGAAAGCTGTAGCCAAATTTCCTTGTTTGTCGCACAAAAGGTTATCTTTGTTTACGAACAGCTCATCGAATGGGACAAAATTTCCATCCTTGTCGACCAGCAAGCCGTCCAAGTTGACAAAATAGCCGTTGATTTTGATAGGCTCTTTGTCGACTAGAAGACCGTTTTCGTTGACGTAATGCCCATGTCGTATTATAGGTTGAGCATCTTCGGTACATAGAAGACCATCTTTATTGACAAAGAAGCCAAATTTTTGAAGTTTTGTCCCATCTGGGGAAGCCAAAAGACCGTCTTTGTTGATAGCCAGGCTGTTGTAGAGGACCAAACTTCCATTTTTGGTGACCAAAAGTCCATTTTCGTTGATTAAAAAGCTTCCTTTGGATATCAATGTTCCATCTCGAGTGCAGAGGAATCCATCCATGTCAACAGCGAAGCCATGTTTGATGACAAAGTTTCCATTGGAATCGATCAGGAGGCCATCCTTATTGACAAAATAGCCATTCTTTGTTATGTTATTTCCATTTTTGTCTCGTAGAAGTCCTTCAATGTCGACGATGTAGCCATTTCTTCCAGTTATGAAGTTACCATAGCGGTCTCTTAAGTTCCCTTTCTTATCGACAAAATGTCCATCTTTGTTCGTCACAAATCTACCTTTGCTGTCTTTCTGTAAAATCAGGTTGACCAATTGGAACGGATTTAGTTTGCGGTGTTGGCCGTAGGAGTCTAACAGCGGCTGACGTTTTTCATCATATAAAAAGCCATTTTTGTCAATCAAAAAGTTATCTGTGGTTCTCAACAGTTGGCCTGGGCCTTCGGCTAAAAATCCGTCGCTGGTTATAAAAAATCCTTCGTTAGTCGTCACGTAGTCGCCGTTTAAATGTCGCAGTAGGTTATCTTTATCGATACAGTATCTCCCATCAGGTGTCATTTTGAATTCCCCTTTTGAATTAACTAAAAGGCCATTTTTATTGATCAGATAGCCATCTTTTGTTTTTAAAATTTTCCCATCTTTATCAAGCAAATATCCATCGGCTGAGACGATGTGGCCTTCTTTCGTTATTAAGTTACCATCTTTGTCGACATAAAAGCCATCTTGTTCGAAAAATTTACCGCTTTTTGTTCTCAGGAGGCCGTCTTTGTCGACGTAGTAGTCATCCTTGACGACAAGTTCGCCTTCTTCGTCTCTTAACAGGTTGTCTTCATCGACATAATAGCCGTCTTGCATGATAAGCTCGCCTTCGTCATCGCGCTGGAATTGATCTTCAGATAGGACGCGAGTTAATGGTTTTTGATCTTTTTGTATTTTAAGGTCGAATAGTCTGGCTATAGAACGACCTCGGGTCGATCTGCGAATTCCGTCGACGTGAGAGACCAACTGCCTTTTGAGATCTGTGACGGTATCGACTAAACTGGGAAGATCGACCGGGTTTGGATGAGTGTATGGCCTTAATCCGCTGCTCAATTCAGGCATCGACTGACCACGTACAAGACGTTTCCCATCCGCACTGCTCAACCTCGAGCTCAGTCTTCCGCCTGAACCCGAACCACGTCGACTACTGGAACTCAAACTTCTCTTTTTACCAAATTCGGGAAGTGCCATCATCGAATACGATTTTCCCATACTCTTCTTATCTTTCCTCCCACTTTTTGAAAACCGATCCTTAATCGCCTTATAGTGCGGTGAAGACTCATCCAAAAGCGGCTTGATATCGTGCTTTTTACCATTTTCATGATGCCCTGCGAAAACATTTTCAAATAAACAAAACAAAAAAAACTCACTCAAAAAGTTACGACAAAATAAGTTTCTCTCGGTTTAAAAGCATTCAGGCCGCTTTCAACCAACGTAAATTTACTCATATCGATCACTTCTCCGAATCGATTCGCCAAATCGAACTCACCTGCAAAATATGTCATTATGACGTCACTACGTTATACTCACGCCTGGGATGAATCTTCAACTTAATCCTTATGTAATTAATGATTAATTTTATACGGCAGTTAGGATTGACCAAAAGAGTCTTGTGATCTAAAAAAGGCGCACTTCATGCATCGTAGGAAAACATTTTACTTACCTGCATAAACAATAAAGAAAAACATATCTAGAAAAGCTAGTCACTCTAATAAAACGTGCAGCTATTCTATGCTACTAGAAAACTAACTTATTTAACAAATCTATAATATTATCATGTTAGCTCTACGCTACGACATTAGAGAGTTTCAGGAAATCGTAATTCCGAGTCCCGACTCGGACTCGCTCAAGGTCATACGACTCGAGCCGCCAGTCGGAATCGTAATACGACCCGACTCGGCTGGTCGTATACCGAAACGACTCAAATCCCAACCGAGTAAACGTAAGGTTATTTTACGAAGGTTATTTCGTTATCTCTTTTAGTATCGGGTTCATGTTTTTTGTTGTTTTACGATTTCAAATACAATCTCGTCTATTTTCGGGTTGTTTTTTGTTGTTTTTACGATTTCAAATACAATCTCGTCTATTTTCGGGTTGTTTTTGTTGTTTTTATGATTTCAAATCCAATCTTTTCTATTTTCGGGTTGTTTTTTGTTGTTTTTACGATTTCAAATCCAATATCTTTTAGTTTCGGTTTGTTTTTTGTTGTTTTCACAATTTCAAATCCAACGAGGAGCCCTGGGAGTTTTTTCAACTGCATTGGCTAAAGTCGAAGAAATAAAGGTACCTAAGTTCGATTCATGAATTTGCTCAAGTGAGAATATTGTGAACTAACTGAGTCGGAACTGAGTCGGAACGATTTCAAACGTTTTGGGATTTCAATTTTGCTGGGATGGTTGGGGCAGTCTGGTGATACCGATTTCAAAGATGAAAGCGTTACAATAGTATGGGGAGTGCAGTAGCGCAAAGAAAAAATCATTAAAGACTTCTTCATGTTGAACGAAAGGGTCTGGACATTTAGAAAGGCCACGGTCCCATTTCATTATACCCATTTCATCAAGTTTTTTTATCCTCTCTCTCCTTTCCTACGATGAACCGAAGTTCCGGCCCGTACATCGAGTCACGCCTCCCTCCCAAGACAAGGACTTCACGGACGAGTGGAATCGATTGTATATACTCGGACACGGGTTACAAGTGCGGCATCATGCAAAAAATTCTAAAGGACATCGAAGAAACATATGCTACTTTTATCAAAATTGTTATACAGAAATGTTTATAAAAGTGAAATATGGAAGTTGGTTGAGTAATCCCTTAGATATAGCATAATGCATTTTTTTAGTCGATCAGACCATTCTTGTTAATCCGAACTGCATAGTTAAGCTTATATACGAGTATTTAAGAACGAGAGCTGTAGTAGATGATGAATGTAAGTACATATTTTGTTCTGTAGATTAATTAGTTTTAGGCGAGCTGGATTTGTACGACGAAGATGGAAACGCTGTAGAAATTTATGCGATGAATGTGTCCTCCAGCGGTTTAGATCGGTTGAAGCCACGGAGCACGTATTACTTAGTTACTTTTGCCAGGGATCAAAGCGGAAAGCTCATCAATCCAAAAATCGAAAGCCCAAGGACGACAAAGGCCTATAAAAATATCGCGGCGAAGCTCAATTTAAGTATTGGGGGAAGTCGAAAAAGTAGCGGGTCGAAAAAAGCATAAAAAGAAAGTCATTTCAAAAGAGGAAAGAGTCGAAGCTTGAAATTATTAAGTCTTCAGAGGACGAACCTCATAGCGCAGGGGACGCAGATAGGATTTTCTATTCAGATCAAAAAAACAAACTTCTTCTGGACTCCCAGGGAAAGCCGATGTGGCAAACATGGCGCATTGATTCGAAAATTGATCTTCGATGATACAGAAGCTCCAGATTATTATGGACAGATTGCCTACAGTACTGATGGAAAACAACTTGTATCATCCGACGGTGTTCCATTATGACGCTTTTGGGGAGAGACTTACACCCTATTTGGGAGCAGATGGAAAACCGATGTACGCCGGCGGAGGAGCACTTTTGACCAAAAAAGACGGACGACCTCTTCTCGGCTGGACGGTAGACCGATTTACAGCACAGAAGGTCGATAGTCTACGACTCCAATCGAGAAAAGCTTCTTAAATAATGAGCCTGTATATTTAATGCACGATAAGCCAATCATAGATCAAAATCGCGTTCTGTATGATCCACAGACAAAACAAGGAAAAACTTCGATTGAAGACGACTACATCAGATATATTCAAAACCGATGGCTTTCATCGACGGAAAACCTCTTTTGCCAAAGAAAACTTCCCGTTTTTGGGGCCGATAGTAAAGAAGTGTTGGGAACGGACGGGAAACAGATGATGGTCAGTGCACAGCCGTTGGTAGGACCCGATAAAAATCAAGTTCAACTACAAGACGGTACTCGTCTGTTCGTCGGAAAGTTGAAACCACTTCACGATTCAGACGGCAAACCTGATTTTGATACCATCAACCATCAGCATCATGGTGGAAACTACAAAGAAGTTTATTATAAAGGTAAGCCATTGGTAGGGAACGACGGTATCATTTATACCAAAGAAGTAAAATCCCGATGATGAAAGACGGAAAAGCCGTCATTGATGATAATGGAAATGTTCTTTACTGGCCAGAAAAGCGCCCTCTTTACACACATGATGGAAAATTAATTTTTGGAGGTGATAGTCGACGTTTGAGCACAGAAGAACGTTTGTACGGCTTAGTTGGTGAAGTCATGATCGATCCAGATGGAAAAGTCATTTTAGGCGACGACAATAAGCCTTTTTATGGCTTCAAAGGACGAAATTTAACAGGCCCCGATGGAAAACCTATCGTTGGAGTTAGTTGGGAGCCTCTTCTCGGAAAAGACGGACGGTTAGTTGACGAACGTGGAAGACCCTTGTATGGGCGCTGATGGAAAACCTCTTCAATCAACATTCAACAGGCCTATATTGAATTCCGAAAACGCCCCCATTTATAGACAAAAGGAGCAAATACTTTGGCCAGATGATTCTCTCATTTATGGAAACGATGGTCTCCGTCGTGATCTTTTCCCAGGGAAACCGATAATGAAGGAAACAGGGAAACTTCTCAGGAATATGGAAGGAAGGCCCATTATGGCGACAGATATAGGAGGACAGACGGATCGTTTTTGTACGACAAAAACGGGCAGATGATTCGCGATAAACACGGTAAGCCGTTCACTATAGCAGAGATGACATCCATAAGTCAAAATTCAAAATTTAAACTTCAAAAAATGAAATCCCAACGATCTCTACCTCCTATCAAAACTAAAACTCAAAGTGCCTTCACAAAAAGAAAAACTGAGATAAAATCAAAGGAATCAAGCAGCGATGATTGGCTTATGCTGGATCCTAAATGTATCAAGAAAATTTCTGAATTAGAAAAAAGGCCGATGTCCGCACAGATGACGGATGCAGACTATTTAATTCTTCTTCAGCCAAACATGGGTAAATTTAAACAAACGCATGGAACATATTTGTAAAAATATATAAATGTTTAACATATTATGAAGTCATTACGTTAAGTTTGAGGATGGCACTATGTCAGTGGAGTTGACCACTGGAATTCAATTAGTGAGCATGTCTACAAACTGTAAACCGCATCAGTAATCGAGTCAAAGGAGGTCAAACTACTCCGACAGTTAAGGACTTTTGCTAAATCAAGCATTGCAAGATTGCCTAATAAACCCTACTTGCCGGATGTTTGTTTTTGATTAAATTCCAAATTACGCGTTCCATTAACAAAAGTTGTTTGGAGGCAGAAAGGGATGGAATCAACCAAGTTTTCTTATGAAAAAGGGACTAAAGGACTATTTTCCGCCACCAACCAACGCTTTACACTATCTTTTTTCCTTAGTAAGCTTGAAAATATCAAAATTCTTTTTTTAGAATTTCGGAAAAACCACACGTTTGCACCCTAACAAAAAAAATAGATCTATACCGATCTCAACTTTGTCTGTGGTGCCGGCCGGCCGTCCGGCCTTCCGTCCGTAGCATTTTTTTCCGGAACACTTTATGGCCACAGTTTTCATCTTATTTTCACCAAATTTCACACAAATTTCTTTAGCCGGTGAAGAAGAATGGCGATTTTTGAATTTCGAAAAAAATGGCGGAGATATTATGTCTGTTTGAATTTTTAAAAATTTGCTGCGGCCCAACCGTTGGTCCGATTTTCACCAAATTTTCACCAATTACTCCTTATATTTTGCGAATTTTTGGTGTTAAAAAATTGCCACATTTTGTTTATTATTTTTTTTTAGTAGGGAGAAATTTCACACTTCTAAAGCGAACTCGGAAAATAAAAAAAACGTTGAAAATTTTTTGAAAAAACTTCGAAAATTTTTCGAAAAAACAAACAGAAAATTTTTCGAAAAAAAAAAAGAAAACTTGGAAAATTAAAAAAAAAAAATTCACCCTCCCTTATACTTCTCCTTCCTTATACTTCCCCTCCTTTATTCTTTCCCTTCCTTCGTTATACTTCGGTTCCCTTATACTTCCCCCTCCATTATACTTCCCCCTCTGTTATACTTCCCCTGACTTATACTTCCCCTACCATATACTTACCCCTCTGCTGTACGTTCCCTCCGTTATACTTCCCCTTCTATATTGTAACTTCTCTTTAAGAAGTTTTCGTTGGAAGCTCTTCAAACAAGTAAAATGCTTGAGAAAAATTGAATTTCATCAATTAAACTGAAAAAAGCCAAAATTAATGAGTTAACGGTTTGAAAGAGGAAGTCAATAACTTTTAGTTCCATGTCTCGATGTTATTTTTTCTCCCTCTCAGACTTGAGTCGCCAAAGGCCCTTCTTTAAATCAAAATAAGAACAAACAAAAAACAAGAGAGTATTATTTATGAATTTGATTCTCTATCCCACCCTCAAAGGTGAGTTACTGATCCTTATTTGTCCAGGGAACGAGGGAAAGGGAGTTTTATGAATGGAGGCCGAGATTTATTCCTGAGCGCCCAGCCGGGTCATTTATCAGGATTTAGGGCCTAGACCCTCGGCGTCTCGCGAAATTTTCAAATCATTTTTACCCTTGGGAAAAAAAAAGGGATTAATATCCCATCATGAAATTCACATCAAAGGTCTAAAAAAATTTGTTTAATTACTTCAATTCAATTTTCACTCGACAAGGATTATTATAAAAATAACGATTTTTCTTTGACGTTGTTATACCCTTGATGAAAACAGCGTTTTATGTTTGATATTGTCAGATTTTAAGTATTTTATGGCGCCTCAGATTATTTTACTTGCTCTCATCTAAAAGGTTTTAAATCCCTCAATGAGAAATCACTTGGAATAGGGTCTTCCAGACCCTGTAGCTTAAATTAATTTCCCAACTGTATAAAACTGAAGTTATTGTATTACCCTATATGTTCAGTTTTTTGAACAGGGCCTTCAAGATACGTTGAGGTAAACAATAGATTTCCTAGAACAACATAACGCATTTCACCATAAAGTAGTTAAACATAAAAAATCTGAATTTCGATATAAGAAATCTGTAGTTCGCCATAATGAACAGGGCCTTCCAGACCCGTTGAGTTTAAACTATCGATTTCCTATGGAGAACACCGTTCAACATAACGCATTTCACCCTAAAACAGTTGAACATAAAAAATCTGTAGTTCACCATAATGCATTTCGGCACAATGCAATGGAACAAAAAGCTTTCCTAAGTTCATGGATTACAACATAACGCATTTCGCCATAAACTTTTTTCAATAAATTCAAGTCGACAAGAAAGAAGTGCAAGTCCTCAAAATCCTCCTTGCACAAGAAGTGCAAAATCCTCTCTTTAAACTTTTTTTTTTCGCAATAAAACTGTTCTGTCGTTTTTGGCGAAACGACAAAAACCTTGACAGTTCACTATAATGCAATTCAACAAAAAGCATCTCACCATAACTAGGAAAGCAAGCAGGCATGGGATAAGCTTGTGTTATGACACAAGAGGGTTAATTTTTCCTCTCACGAGGATTGCGAATTGCATTATGGTGAACTGCCAAGTTTTAAGGTTTTTGTCGTTTCGCCATAATCGCGTTTTAAACGGCGAAAATACGCTTGCCCTAGTTTATGTTGAGATGTATTATGCCCAAACGACATAAACAGTTTTATGGCGAAGCGTCAAGTTCTTTGTCTGTCCCAGGTTTATGTTGAGATGTATTATGCCCAAACGACAGAAACAGTCTTATGGCGAAACGACAAGTTATTTAAAATGAAAGTTTCCTTTATGTTAAACTGTGTTATGTCGAAACGACAAGTTTTAGATCTTTTTTTAATGGTAAAATCTATTATGTTCTAATGCATTATGGGGAACGTTTTACTATTTTCTTTATGTTAGGTTGCAGATTTTTTATGGTGAACTCGCGATTTCTGCCATTTTATGGTCAAATGCATTATGGCGAACCGCATTATGTCGACACGCAAATACTTGCTTTCCTCACCGGCAATTCTGTCGTTTCAGTTCACCTAATTTTCACCAAATAATCATTTAAATAGGATTTAGTGGGGGGATAAAATTTTTTTTGTATATTTTACAAGAATTTATGTTTGTAGGGAAAAGAAGAATGAGATCTTTCATATTTTATCTGTTTCCAGGACATTTAGCTCGCAAAAGCTTGTCACTCAACACATTTTTCTTCAAGGGTCCGCCTTTTTCATGTGGTATATTGAAACCAAGAATATCCTTCCGAATTGATCAAAGTCAATTTTATCACTAATTCACAACTTTTTATGAAAAATGTGTTTTTTCCTGAGAGTTTTTGTTGAAAAATACAAAGTACAACTGCCACATATTAATCAAAGCGATGAAACATGGTTCAATGGATGGCCGTTATCTTGAAATTTAATATTACACAGCGGTTATCTTGTTTATTTAGGAGGGCCCAGGATGAAGAATAGCTTTAAACCGTGCCCTATAATTACTTTAAAGGCAATGCTGTTCGTGGCTTTCCTGCCCTTGCCGCCGGCTCATTCCAAATGGCCATTAATCGATAAAAACCAATCGACGATTAACCCATTATCGATCGTTTACCGGTCTTCCCTTTTTTTATAAAATATATTTTCTCTGGCGCGTTTCCGGTGTTATTGACTCTCGCCCCTCTCGACGTTTCCGGACCATTGACGGATATCCACCGATGCACGGATCAATTAATCGTTAACAGCCCGTTAAATTAGGTTGATATTTACTAACTGACGAGTCTAATTTGATTTTTTTTTCATAAAAGGGCTAATTATGCAATACCTACCTAATAATCCATTAAATTAGTTTGCGATAAGCTCAGCCCTAGGGTATGAAATTGATCACGAAACAAAATACGTTTTCGTTTCTAAATTACGCGGATTTTAATGTTTCATTTAGCAAATAGGAGTTTTACCAATTTCCATTTTAAAATATTCTTTAAATTTAAGTGATTTGTACAACACTCCAAAACCATTCAGCAAACTAATGACTAATGACTAATGAGCAATCATTTTTGGTTTAAAATTCAATCAATTACTATTGTATTGAATAATTTTTCGGTAAGCCTCATAGTTTTCGAGATATTTTATAAAAATTGATAACAAACGCTTTCTCGACGAAGAAACAATATAGGAGGGGGAAGTATAAAGGAGGGGAAGTAAAGAAGGGGAAGTATAACGGAAATTCAATAGATTACTATTGTACTGAATAATTTTTCGCTAAGCCTCATAGTTTTCGATATTGATAAAATTGATAGCAAACGCTTTCTCGACGAAGAAACAAAGAGGAAACAATATAGGAGGGGGAAGTATAAGAGAGGGGGAAGTATAATGGAAATTTCAATAAATTACTATTGTACTGAATAATTTTTCGCTAAGCCTTATAGTTTTCGAGATATTAGATAAAAACTTGTAAAAAATGCTTTTTGACACCTTCTCGACGAAGGAACAAAAGAGAAGAAACAAAATAAGAGGGCTAAGTAAAAGGAGGGGGAAGTATGAAGGAGGGGAAAGTATAAAGGAGGGGAAGCATAACGGAAAATTTAATGAATTACTATTGTACTGAATAATTTTCGCTAAGCCTCATAGTTTTCGAGATTTTGATAAAAATTATAAAAAGCGCTTTTTGACACCATTCTCGTCGAAGAAACAAAAGAAATAATATAAAAGGGGGAAGTATAAAGGAGGGGGAAGTATAAAGGAGGGGGACGTACAAAGGAGGGGGAAGTATAAAGGAGGGGGGACGTACAAAGGAGGGGGAAGTATAAAGGAGGGGAAGTACTAATGAGGGGAAGAATAAAGGAGGGGGAAGTATAATGGAGGGGAAGTATAACGGAAAATTCAATAAATTACTATAGTAATGAATAATTTTTCGCTAAGCCTCATAGTTTTCGAGATATTTGATAAAAATTGATAAAAAACGATTTTTGACACCATTCTCGATAGAAAACAAAAAAAGAGGAAAAACAATATAAGGGGAAGTATGAAGGAGAGGGAGTATAAAGGATGGGGAAGTATAAAGGAGGGGGAAGTATAAAGGAGGGGAAGTATAAAGGAGGAGAAGTAACGGAGGGGGAAATTTTTTCATAGTTTTCTTTAATGAGCTTTTTTTCCCGAAAAATGCTCTCTTTTTTGAAAATTTTTTTTGGTATCAAGGTAGAAATAATAGGATTTTTGCCCTAGAGAGGTCGCTCTCGTGAGGCGTGGAAGTATGAAATTTCTCCCTACTAAAATGATAATTAATGTAAAAAAAATTTACACCAAAAATTCGTAATAAATATAGGAGTAATTGGTGAAAATTTGGTGAAAAATGGACGGCCGGCCGGCATCACAGATAAAGCCGAGATCGGTAAAGATCAATTTAATTTGACACTCCGGGGTCTGGAAGACCCTTCCCCAATAACCCGACGTGGAGGGTATCACAATACGCCTTTCCTCCTCCAAATCACGTAACAAAAACAAAAAGTAATTCTCTAAATCTATTTAATTTAAATATTCTTAAACTTAGTGTAGGTATAAATGTTTTTGTTTATGTTTAATTGAATATAAATGCTGGGTTGCAATTAAGGAGAATAGTTCATCAACTTATGTTGTCGCTTATTTCCATTTGATAAGTGTATACATTACCTTCCTTAAAGGGTGTTATTAGCGTAAGTTAGTTTTACAAGTTATTATAGGATACTCAAACAATTAAATAAACGTTAAATGAACGCCTTGAGTTGTAGAATTAAAGTAGAATTCAATTAAAAATAAAGCTCGATGATAATTCAACAATATATAAGAAGTAAAGGGATAGGTCGTGGCAGATGTTTCGATACTCTGCCGGAATACTGACCAGAGGGTCCTGGATTAGACGTAATATTGACTTTGTAACTAGGGCCTTTCGATATTGGCTTAAACTAAAAGTTACATGTTCATAAAGTCTAACGATTTTTGTTTTTGAATAATTAGTATTAGATTCCGGTATAATTGGCGATGGAGTCACGCCTTAAAATCCTCTTCGGACAATGGTCGGCCCATTCGTGTATCTCTATACATCAGAGACCGTTTAATTGACTGTTGGTTTTAATTAGGCAAAATGCCGGGTTAACCTCACGTCAAACCTCTTTTGTCTCCTTTCCACTGAGCAATTAATTGTAGACTAATTAGTATAAAGAAGGGCGGGGTTTGTCGTCATTTGTACTTCTCTGTTTATTCATGCTTATTTAAATAAATACAGCACTCTGCTGTAACTCACAGAATATTATTGTTTACAAAATATTTTAAAATAAAACGAAAAAAAGCAGCTGCTACCAAATTCTACAGTTGAATAGCCCGCTGGAAAAACGTTGGATGCAGAAAAAGGCAGTAAATTTTGTCCAAAAATCAATTAAAATGGAATCAGGTAAACTAAATAGCAACATGCAAAGTTTTTCCACTATAACAATGCAAAAACCTCAGGGCTTACGCAATCAGCGCTACCTACATGAAACTTTTTCCCACCAAAACCAAGTTTGCCCCACTTCTTGCGCATTTTAGGCTATCTAGCGGATTAAAAACTAACTATTTGAAAGTTGGATTCGATCAAGGAAGAGACAGAGATGGTCTATACTTCAAAAACCAATTTTCCAAAAAATCGACATGCAATGTTTTTCCATTATTACAATGCGAAAACCTCAGACCTTTAATAAGCGCTATCTACATGAAACGTTTTTTCCACCAAAACAAAGCACGATTCGCCCCACTTCTTGCGAATTTTAGGCTATCTAGCGGTTTGAAAGCTAACTATTTGAAGGATTCTATCAAGGAAAGGACAGAGATGGTCTATCCATCAAAAACCGATTTTCCAAAAAATCGACATGCAATGATTTTCCAGGGGGTTATTCAATTTTTGAATTATAAGATGCATGGTCATGATTTTTTTTCGCCCATTGCTTAAGAGGGTGCGAGACGTCAGGGTGATGTATGATGAACGGCTCCGCTGACAAATCTTAAGGTGCCATTTGTCGTGCGTGAGTTAAGGCTCGGACAGCTGCCCGGGACAAATTCCACCCCCACTTCCCTCACACGTCACTTATTTTAATGAGTAGACGAGCCCTGTTTTGAGTAGCTCATTTGTCTGAAGAAGCCCGGACGCTTTTTTCTACCCATTTCCTCCACAGTTGGAAGGGAAACGGGGCAAATCATCGACACTAATTTTAACAAAATTAATTTACTTCTAAAATAAGGATTTTAAAGAGCGGTATACTTTGACTCTTCGCATTAGATAAAAGAAAGGTTAAATTGAGGCCCTCCTAGCGCTTTAAAATACCAATCGATTTCTTACTATTTTGCGAAAGTAAATTACGCAAACTGGCCCTTTTTTCAGTTTCTCTCGCGCAATATTCACCTTATATGGCCCTTTTTCAGTTTCTCTCGCGCAATATTCACCTTATATGGCCCTTTTTTCAGCTTCTCTCGCGCAATATTCACCTTATATGGCCCTTTTTTCAGTTTCTCTCGCGCAATATTCAACTTATATGGCCCTTTTTCAGTTTCTCTCGCGCAATATTCACCTTATATGGCCCTTTTTTCAGTTTCTCTGGCGCAATATTCACCTTATATGGCCCTTTTTTCAGTTTCTCTCGCGCAATATTCACCTTATATGGCCCTTTTTTCAGTTTCTCTCGCGCAATATTCACCTTATATGGCCCTTTTTTTCAGTTTCTCTCGCGCAATATTCACCTTATATGGCCCTTTTTTCAGCTTCTCTCGCGCAATATTCACCTTATATGACCCTTTTTTCAGTTTCTCTCGCGCAATATTCAACTTATATGGCCCTTTTTTCAGTTTCTCTCGCGCAAAATTCACCTTATATGGCCCTTTTTTCTGTGTCTCTCGCGCAATATTCACCTTATATGGCCTTTTTTTCAGTTTCTCTCGCGCAATATTCACCTTATATGGAACTTTTTTCAGTTTCTATCGCGCAATATTCACCTTATATAGCCCTTTTTTCAGTTTCTCTCGCGCAATATTCACCTTATATGGAACTTTTTTCAGTTTCTCTCGCGCAATATTCACCTTATATTGCAGTTTTAAATACATAAATTCAAAAATGTCTCCTAACTAGGAATATCTATAAACAATTGATCGGAAATTGGCATCCGAAGCGTGAAAAATCAGAAATCAAAATTCGGACGAGCGTAAGTTTTGCCAATTGAGAGGGGCGAGTGAAAGAAGGTTCAAGGACAGCTGATATTTTTCTCCCCTCCCTTGCCTCTCCTCGGCTTCTTCGACCAATAAGAGAAAGTGTTTAAAAATTTTCCTTTCAAATATTTATACAAAATGTTTATTATTTTATTTACGTAATAAATCCTCATATTTCGTAGGTACTTAATTTTAAATTGAACTTGATTTCTATTTCCAAGTAATTATTTCGTCAGAAAAGCAATTTCGAGTCGAACACCGTAAAATCCTTTCTGAGACGTTGAAAATCTCAATTTTTCCCCCCCTTTAAAATTTATAATTATTTTGTTTCCCTATTAAAATTTTGTTAAACATTTTTGTTGTGAATTATTGCTAAAGTTACTTCCTGATAGTTTGTTTAGTTAATAAAAAATCGAGGGGTCGATTATTTGCTTATAGAAAAAATTGAAAACATGCAAATTGACAATAATAAAAACGTTATTTTTAAAATTAATTAACCAATAATGGAGGAAGAAATAACCATGATAACGGGTATCTCCCGACGCGTTTCGGCTTAAAAAGCCTCTTCAGGTGAGCTATTCATAAAAACGTTTATTTTTCAAGTTAAAAAAGACAAATGGGTAGAAGTTTTTTTTTTTTTTTTTTTTTTTTTTTTCTCGATAACTATAAATTTTTGTAAATCACAAATATAAGTTGAAGTTGGGGGAAAAAAACTTTTAGAAATAAAGAGCCCTCATACTTTCGATCCCAAAATTTTTGAACAAAACGTAGGTACTCTTAAAAGTTCAAAATGTGCTTTTAATTATGGTGAAAGCTAAGTGATATTTTTTAATCGCCCTATAATTTGCGTGTTAAAATATAATTCGTTTCCCAATAAGTCCTTCACTCTTTAGGTCAAGTGTCGAGTGTTGAACATGTTATCGAAAGATCCCGTCGATAATTATTAGTGACATGGAGTAGGCCTTTTGACCCTAAAGGCATTTGAAAAAATTGTGTAGCCTATATTGAATTAACCAATTCGAAGTTTTTTATTTATTCATCCGAGGATATCATCTCGAATATTTTATTGATTTTAAATTTTTTAAAAGTCCACCTCAACGGGACTTTATAAGGCGTAAATTAGAGGCCCCTGTCCAAAAGGGTTTTTATGAAATTCTGTTTTTCACACTAAGATCGTAAAAACTGGACGCGACTGAATATATTTACATTTGATTATAGGCCGTATTCACTTAACGGGCGTTTATTTGAAGAGCGAAGCCACCGCCGCACAGTGGGGAAAAATGGCCAAAAACGGAAAAAATTCTATATCTCGAGAACGGATGGTCCTATCGACCTGAGACTAGTCTCATTCGATTCTAGGTAAAAAAATACATATGTTACTCATAGAAAAAAAAAAAAAAAAAAAAAAAAAAAAAATTACCTAATTGCATAAATTGAGCTCTTTAGCGCCAGCTTCTCGAGAGATTGCCGTAATCTTGTCGAACTGGAAGCCTAGAGGTAACTTCAAGCATCCATCCTTGCTGTAGGCATCCACGAGCATCCCAGTATGGATCATCGAACGTGTATCCTGTTAGGAATAGGGATCACCATTTGTGAATCCCAGTATGGATCATCGAACGTGTATCCTGTAGGAATAGGGATCGCCATTTGTGAATCCCGGTATGGATCATCGAACGTGTATCCCGTTAGGTGTAGGGATTACAGGAAAATCAGTACCTACATCAACAAAGCTTTGGCTTCTTCGCTTAGCGGGAGGTTTTTTTTTTTTCGGAAGAGGTCTTAAGTTTGTGATATACGGATCTGAAGAAATCATCAGGTTTGAATATATCCGTTGTTGTGGCCAATCTGGAACACTTTCTAGAGTGATGAGCCCTGAAGTATTTATAATCTTTGTTTCTTGCCTCTTGGGCCTCTTCGGATAAAATGCCAATCGGCAAGGCTGCATTTTCAATTATTTGTGACCCGTGAATAGTATCTGCACTGTAGCAGGAAGGTTGTACCACGGATACAATTTGACAATTAGCTTTGCCGTCTCCTCAGAGAAAGTTTTGAATTTTTCGGAGTCTATTGGTGATTGGCAACAAATCACTTCTAGAATTGTTGCCAATCTAGATATGATATCTTTGTCTATTCCAGTAATTTCGGCTGTAATCAGAGGGTCTTGGAAAAATCTCCGAGATGTATTCCCATCGTTTGTGGTTCCAGTACCTTGCTTTACAAAATCCACTTTCAATCCCAATGTATTTTGGAAATCATCCTGAATCCGCTTTTTTGCTGCATCTTTCAATGGTCTGGTCTCTGCCGATGTTCTCCAAGCTTTAAATTCAAGATTATAAGCTAGTTTTAAAACGAACTCCATAAACCTTATACGTGCATGTAGCGGAGAGATGCCCAAACTCAACGCAATCATTAATTGGTTCCATACCAAGTCTGGATAAATCGTTCAATTGGGAGGGTTTGGCACCACATACGACACAGTTACTTGCGGAAGCTGTGTCAGTAACAACCTGGACCACTTTCCCATCTATCATGGTAAAGTGCAGATTATGTTTTATTTCTACTTGGGCATCTTCTCTGAAAATTTTTGTGGAAACTAAATTATTGATTTCCTCCTCCATTCTTTTTTTTCTTGCCTTATCAGATTGGGTGTTTCAGCTCTGTATTCGAATTTCACAACTCGGCAATAGTTTGTTGACGATGGACGGGGATTTTTCCAAACGCATCTATCACGATTATCCGACGAAGAAAATTGTAACCGTAATGGTACCAAGGATGTCATGAACAGGTGTGCGTCTGATGTACCTTCCACGCTCTCTTCAATCTTTGCTGGTACTCATTTTGGCCGGAAGCCCCATCACAGCCCCACTTCGAGTCCAGTTCGAGTGTGATCTCGCTTAAATTTTGGAACTCACTTTTCGGCAGCGAGTCGAAAATTCTGGAGGCAGTATGGTCCAATAAATTCTGCAATGGTACCTGGGCCGATATTTCTGTTATATTGACATTGTCTGGATAGCACTGTTTTTAGCGTCGAGTATACTTCGATAACTGGGAAATATTTTGTAGCCGAGACTGTGGACTGCTCCCCTTATCACTTCGTACTGATCTCTGGATAGTTTTGCTTGGGTGATTAATGCCAAAGCGTGGTTCGTGTCAAAAGACGCTGCTGGTTGTTCAACCCGGGAGAACTCGAGGCATCTATCAGTGCCTGGGAATGTTCATTTTGGAATTGACGAACTTGTTTAACTGCGACTTTTTCCCGCATTGCTCAAAAGGCTTGGAGGGCCTACCGCTACCGCGACTGATAGCGGACCCATCATTATCAGAATCAATATTACCTTCGTTCTCATCATCGTACATTAGGACCTCGAACTCGTTTTTTAACCAATCTGAATACTTGGTTTTAAAAACAGTTTTGTTATAGCCAACGGATTTTAACCTTTGATTAAAGCTTCCTTTAAACCGCTTACTTACTTCTTTAACAATCCTTGCACAGAAGTCATCCGTCATAAAAACACCGTGGCGTTCTTGTAAATACCTTTTGATATCACCATCGCCAAAAAAAACTTCAACTAAATGAGAATACGGAATTTTAAACGAACTCATTTTCGCAAAAGCAGAACTGATGTTTGCTGAATACAAGTCTTAATAATTGTGACAAAACCGGATTAGTTTAAAATAATGATTGTTTACTTTATTAATACTCGTGCTTATCGCTCCCTATGTTAATACTGTATTTTCGCTTCTCGGAAAAAAAAAAAAATTCATAACTCACCAATTCGGTTGAGCTCGGGTACCAATTTTTTATAGAACCTTTATTAGAGTATCTAGATTCAGGAAAAAATTGTCTCAGACCGTAGGAAGGCGTAGCTCGTTTTTTTTTATCAGAATATCCGACGAAAAATTTTTTTTGTGTGCGAGTTCAATTGACCTTGATTTAGAATCTATTATTGTATACGCTAACGTAAATACTACTAATAAATATGAGAAACATATTTTATAAGTGAACCGAGATGAAGAAATTCATCAAATTAATTTTTTCCAGCATTTCCCCACTGTGCGCCGCCTTAACAAAAAAAAAAAGTCATGAGAGGAAAGACGTTTTTTGGTTCCTCGTCTTCTATCGACTAAATTTCTTTTTTTGAAAAAACGAGTCTTGAATATTGTAATTTTATTGACATCTAACACTGTACCAACTACACTGTGTCTTTATGATGCATAAA